>JAJAGP010001390.1:151641-198293 GCA_025084515.1 Ancistrus triradiatus
ATGGTTGAGTTTGGAGTCTGACTGTTTGAGGCTGTGGACAGGTGTCTTTTATACAGATAACGAGGTCAAACAGGTGCCATTAATACAGGTAACAAGTGGAGGACAGAAGAGCTTCTTAAAGAAGAAGTTACAGGTCTGTGAGAGCCAGAAATCTTGCTTGTTTGTGGGTCACCAAATACTTATTTTACACCATGATTTACAATTAAATTCTTTAAAAATCCTACACTGTGATTTCCTGGATTTTTTTCCTCATTTTGTCTCTCATAGTTGAAGTGTACCTATGATGAAAATTACAGACCTCTCTCATCTTTCTAAGTAGGAGAACTTGCAGAATCAGTGGCTGACTAAATACTTTTTTGCCCCACTGTACATGCATTCCAAAAAAGTTGGGACAGGAACAACGTAAGGCTGAAAACACCTGATTGGAACATCCCACCGGTAAACAGCTGAACTGGTAACAGGTGATAAGTACAAGGCTTGCTGTTTACAAGCAAGGATGGGTTGAGGCTGTCCACTCTCAGCAAAAAAAATGAGTGAGCAAATAGTCCTACATTTTAGAAATAGGTTTTCACTTCATAATTGCAAGGAACTTATCACAAACAGGCTGGTGTGACAAAAAACTTGGATCTCAATGCTACCAAAACGGTGGAGATGATAATGCACTTCTGTAAACACACCACTACACATCCCTTTGAATAATCAGAAACACCACTGCAAACACTGAGAAATCCTATACATTTCTTTGCAGTATTATCTTTAGCAATCTCCTTGTCACCTGCAGGTACTTCTTGAGAAAGCTCAAGAAACTTGTCCCTATGTACGTTTTTATTTCTATGGAGCTATCATTGCTCCCTCCACTGGTCTTGAGTCATCACACGAGCCATGAAAGTTAATGTTGCAACCTTCCATCATTTGGTGAGTTGCACTAATCTAGAGCAGTAATTGGACCAAGATTGCTGTTGAAGTGACATTTCCTTCTTAAATCAGCATCACTCCATTACAGCAAAAAAACAACTACATAACCTGCACTGTAAATTAAAAACTATCAACTTTGCTATCTTTTATGTATACAATTACCACACCATTTTGCTTACTGCGCTGCCTCTTTAATTACACTTCTTGCAGACGTTTCTAAAGAGTTATAAAGAGATTCAGATTCAGAAAATACCGTTAAAAGATTCATAGATTGTACCAAACTGACTCTGTTAATGATAAAACCACATGGAAGCAGGAATACTCAAGAGACTGGAATAAATGCAGTTCAACAAGGCATCTCCAATGGCAAGTTAAAACTACACTATGCTAAGCAGAAGCCATACACACGTATCAACACCATCCAGACAGGCCAGTGGCTCAAGCATCTGAGATGGACTGAATTGGACAAATGTCAAATTGTGCCAGATTTCGAATTGTTTTTGGAAACAATCTACATTAGGATGAAAGAAGAGCAGAATCACAGAAATTGTTACCAAAGCAAAGTTTAGAAGCAACGGTCTGTCATGATATAAGGGTATGTTAGTGCCAATTGCATGAATAACATGCACACCTTTGATGGCATCATCAATGTCAAAGAGTAAATGTGCATTTTATTACGTCTGCTATCTATATATTACATCTTTTTCAGGAATAGCGTTGTTTTATTTCAGCAAAACAATGTCAAGCCAAATTCTACACATGTTACAACAGCGTAGCTTCATACTCAGAGACTCAGGGTGCTGAAACAGCCTGTCTCCGTCCAGACCTGTCTCATATTGAAGTTATCTGATGCGTAACGGTGACAACACCGACCCCAGACTATTGAGGAGCTGAAGTCTTATACCATGCAGGAATAGTTCAAATTTGCTTTTAGTACAACATTTTGTGTTCTCAATTCCTAAACAAATACAGAATGCTGTTAAGAAGAAAGTTGATGTGTAAACATCCCCCTGCCCAAACGTTTTTGAAATATGTTGACAGACATCAAATTCAGAATATTTCACAAAAAAAACATTAGAGTTGATTTATTTGCATTTTACATACTGTCTCAGGTTTTTATGGAATTGGGGTCGTCTATAGAAGTACTTGTCTAATGCTAAGAAAAGCTGTTCTAATGCCATTGGAAGAAAGAAATGACAAAAAGAAAAAAAAAGATGGTCTAATGAGCTCACTAATCTCGATAAAGTTCAATTATTTTATGTGACGTAAAACACCAAACAAATGTGCATATTTGTGAGAGCATTTGAATTCCTGTTTTAGGATTAGTGTATGTACAGGGGCATATGTGTGTTAGTTTGAATGGGCTGGAACAGGGCTCAGAGATCCAGTCCAAGGTGTTTACAAAGAGCTGCCACTACAAATACCAGACCATCGGAATTCCATAAAATAGGCTGCTAAAATGCACATAGCAGTTCTGTGACAAACAGGCGGTCATCTTTACAGCGCATAAACTGTACGTGCCTCTGCATATATTTATTTCGGAGAGAATGAGCCAACTGTTAACCTCAGAAGGGTACTCAATATCAATATTCTGAGTTAATACTATGTTTTAACACTGTTATTACTTTAGCTGTTATAATCTGGCTGACTTGCATATAAGGGAGATCCAATTTCATTCTCCATTGACTCGAATAGATCAACCCAAAAGCCCTAATGCCCTATGGTACAATTAAAACATTCTGTCAGCTTTTGCAAGACTGTCATTTCTTAAACACTCAACCTTCATGATTACAAATAAATTTGATTGCTCAACCAGGACTAGAGAACTGTTTAAAGGTTTACTCTTTAATTCATTTCATGTCTTTCTTATCCGCCTAATCCTGGACATGGTTGGGGGAGAGCCGGTGCCTAGCTGGCGCCATAGTGCACCTAGACGTGCCGCCAATTCATCACAGGGCATGTTTAGTAATTTATTTATTTATTTAAATTATGACACATTCTGACCAAGATCAAATGCACCTTTCTAACCTGTTCTTGTGATTTAAAAAAGGCAAAATCCAATTCATATTAAACTGTTATATTAGTGATATAATAAGATGATAGCCAACACTATATGATTGTTGGACTGAAATTTGCCTATTGTAAAATAAATAGTTTGTACACATTGATGTTTCCTATGGTAATAAATACGCCTACCCAATTTCCATAGTTTATACTGTAAAAAATTAGCATCAACAAAATGTGCTTGTAAGGTAAAGACCCACTTTTGTACATAAAATACTTGGCACACCCCAGTTAGATGTTGTGTATCGCAGAAACACACAGTGGAGAGACAGATCCATGTTTGTCTGTCCTGCACATGACTGGACACACACATATGAGCTAAAACTGTGTCACCAGCATAATTTAAAGAAAACAACAGGACTGAAACACAATCTGCTACCTGTCCAGAAAAGGGAGTGCAGCCTTAAATCCACAAACGATTCTGTGAAATGATCCAACTGGGACATTCAAACAGGATGTTCTTTCACGTCACTGGTCAAAATAACAAAATAACACCACCTGCAGACTGCGATCAGTGCTATTTGTCCAAAAAACGATACTGGTGCACAGCAAGGAGTAGAGGTGGAAGCTTTTTGACCCAGTTAATTATTCTTAGTTAATTATATAGTTAATTAGGCTATATGCTTAATAATAAAGATGAGCCCAGATGAAGATATATCACACACTACCAAATCTTACTAAACTCTTTAGTACTGGTCACACCTCAGTCCTTCATTGGACTATAGCTGAATTTCAAATGAGTTCCTTATAGAGCACTGCTATGTGATTATGTGTATTTAAATTATTGCATTAAACGTATTAATTAGGTAAGCTAGGTTCATTCTTATGTAAATCATTTACGCTGCCCAATGAGGTTGGGTCCCTTTTTGCGTCTTCTTCCTGATAACATTTAGGAAGTTTTTCCTTTATACTGCCCTAGGCTTAGGGCTTTGGGCCTAGATATTTGTTAAACTGCTTTGACACAATGCTCGGTTGTAAAAAGCACTATGTAAATAAATTTGATTTGACTTGGCTTGTATATTTCTTGGTTTATTTTCGCATTTTGTAAAAAGTACGAATGGTACAGACACCCAGGGGCAACATTAACACACAAGACAATACAAAAATGAGGCCTGTCTCAGTTACCATATTTACATATGCATAATTACATTGCTATAAACTATAAAACAATATAATAATTAATAATTACTATAGCACGAGTGGAGAAGTCAATCCCTTGTTTGTATAAGGCCTAACAAATGCAGTCTGTAGTGAGAATGAGAGGACACATATTAGAAAGACATGCTGTTAACAATGTTAAAAAAACAAATTAAATACATTATATAGGTCTTGCAGTAATTTAAACTGCCCATGCATTGCACATGGTTTTGAATTGAGAATATATTTCGTGGTCTCTATATGCGATGCCGCCCCCACCAGGCCACACTGGGCACTACACGAGACACGGAAACAGCCAGTTGCCTACATAATACACCCAAAACACAATGGGAGCAGAAGATTTAACAGCAGCCTATACATGTAATATATTTGTAACAGTCAATATGTGCGTAAAGGGATGGGCTAGGAGAGTCCTTCGTGATAAGGAAAGCAGCAGAAAACTCGAACCATCTGAAACTATGGCTTTGAGAAGTCCCAGATCAACTCCTGATGTCAACTCCCTAATCACGTGCTATTATCAAGAGCCTTTCCAAAGAGAAAAAGTTTCGCTAAACGGTACAAACATCCCAGTGTCCCCCAAAACATCTGGAGTGCTGAACATGTACACGGGAAGGTTCTCCAAATAACAAAGAAGTGCACAGTGAAGAAACACACGCAGAGCAAATGTCTGTTTTTACTCCGTTAACTCTGTTCCAAGTACAGTCTAATAAAATACACATGCACATACCGAGTGCCAAAAGAGTAGAAAGAGAAAAGAGCAAAGAGAAGCAGTAGTGGAATGGTGAAAATAACTACAGGGGCGAATAAAAAAGTTGCAGCCGTCTTTTTAAAGGGGGTTCAAGATGTTCTTTTTTACGCATGCGAACTATTAAACTATAGTAGATTCCATCTGCTTGTAACCAGAGGCTAAGGCTGGAGAGATGATCGGCTCTATAAAAAGTAACGGCTTGGTTTGATAAGATTAGGCTTCCAGCCGGTTAGGGCAGTTCAAACAAAACAGTCCGCAAGCTGAGAGTGTGTGCAGTCAGACAGGGATTATCAACTGCTGCTCGGTCCAGAGCTCTGAGGGTAAGTTTAAAAGTTTGGAAAAAGAAATAACTGGAGGACACGAGTTCACATTACAGCGCGAGGCGCTTACAAATCCACGTAGAGATGCTTATATGAAGAACGTGAACCATTACGCATACACAGCATTGATTTTGTTGTCAGCCAAAACAAAATCAGTTAGGCTATTACAAAAAAATGTTCGTTAACACTGTATGACCGAGAGCTTCGCCGTGTTCTCCTAACTGTTCCTCAGCTACTCATTACTATGATTTTCCGACGTACTCCCTAAAACAGCACACACACAACATTCCCACTGTTGCACAAACACGCACCGTATTTAATTAGCCCTCATACGTTTATTTATATTCATTTGTGGAAGTAATAACTACAACAGCGCGGATTTGGTTCTGGAGACCCTACATACAAGCACTCCTTTATATCCGCGTAAAGCTGCCAGCTCCGTTAAAGTTTACACAACGGTGAGTCGAGCTCTGTAGGATAGGCAGCACGGTCCAAAAAATCCAAGGCAGACCGTTAAAACTAATCAGCCGTTAACAAGGCAACGGTGAAGTTTCTCTGAACTTAGTCAGCGAGTGCTCTCACGAGACTGGAATGTGTAGCAGAACAATCTTATCAGGCTGATAAAAGTTCTCGAGCCCAGCGCGGCTCGACTTCGGAAAGGGACAAAGCCTCCAAACATGGTTTTTAAACGCCGTGTGTTATTCAGAAAGAGTAGAGCTTACCTCGGAATACTTGTCCTCGGACTGAAAGCAGAAACACAGCCAGGAGACAAGTTAGAAGTCTATCCATAGCGGGAGAGTAGCGCACGCGAACCCCGCAAGCGCCAGGGTAACAAAGCCAAATGTTTCCACAGTTCACGTTAATTATTCCTGCTCTAACGGTTTTGCGCGGTGGAAGTAGCCGGTTTCTTCTCTCTTCTGTTTCAATCTTCCCCCACTTGGCTAATTGTGAGCGTACGTGAGTGTGAGAGACGGCGAGTGCGCGCTCGCGTTTGTGTGTGTGTGTGTGTGTGTGTGTGTGTGTGTGTCCTCCTAGTGGCTTCACAGCCGGACTGACTTCTAGATGGAGAGGTGTTGACGTCACCGCGCGCGCACACAAGCGGTGCTGCTTGCATACTCCCGTACTAAACAGTACACCGGATACTTTTGCACGTGTGGTTTATAGTAGCCTAGGGGCATTTTGAAAAACTCGGCGTCCCAAAGGTTTGCCTCGCGCTGTGCGGTAGAGGGATTCGATATGCGCACCTTGAGTTTTTGGAGCAGTTTTCAATCCATGTTCTCGAACCGCGGCGGAGTTTGGAAGACAAGGAAGAGGTGGAGAAATGTCCTCTTTGCTGAATTTGCCTTTTTAATTGGTGATATGAACTCACCGATCACTTTATTAGGTTCGCCACTTTGTTTCTACAATCACTGTCCATTTTATCAGTTGCAGTTCCCATATAGTTTATTCTGTTTTGTTTATTTGTTCATCCCAGAAGTTGAATCTGTTCATCTGGACATAGGTTTTGTCGGAGAAACGTTTCGTCGCTCATCTAAGTGACTTCTTCAGTCACTCAGTCAGACTACTTCACTGAAGAAGTCACTTAGATGAGTGACGAAACGTTTCTCCGACAAAACCTATGTCTAGATGAACAGATTCAACTTCTGGGATTTTCTTACCTGGATTATTGAGCATTCATCAAGACGTTTATTTGTTCATCCATTAACCAATTAATGCATGTCTTTGGAATGTGGGAGGAAACCAGAGTACCTGGAGCAAACCCTTGTGGCATGGGGAGGACATGCAAACTTCAAACAGTCCATGGTCAGGATCGAACCAGGGATCTCTGGAGTTGTGAGACAACCAAGCTAACCACTTGTGCTGTCATGCTGATCACACTTACCATATAGATTAACAATGGCAGACTGTAGTCCATCTGTTTCCTACATACTTTGTTAGTTCCCTTTACTCTGCTCTCTAATTGTCAGGAACCCCACAGGTCAGGTATTGTTTGGGCGGTGGCTCATTCTCAGCGCTGCAGTAACACTGACGTGGTGGTGGTGATGTTTTTAAACATCTCAGTGCCACTGCTGGACTGAAAATAGTCTACCAACCACCAGCATCCTGTAGGCAGTATCCTGTGAGCACTGATGATGGATTAGAGGATGACTAACACAAACTGCAACAATAGATGGCCTAGTGTATCTGACTCTACATCTACAAGATGGAGCGATGTGGCAGATGTGTCTAACAGAGTGCATAGTGAGTGAAATCAGGGTTTGCAGCACTGCTGTGTCGGATCCAATCTTACTGGCAAAACACACTACCACCACATCAGTGTCAATGCAGTGCTGAGAGTGATCCACCACCCAAATAGTACCTGATCTGTGGGGGTCTGGGGGAGGGGTCCTGCTCATTAGAGAACAGAGTAAAGGGGATTAACAAAGTAAGTTTCGACTACAGTCTGTAATTTTAAAACTACAAAGTGCTTCTGTATGGTAAGCGGAACTGACAAAATGGACAATGTGTGTTTAGAAACAAAAAAGGTGTCACTAATAAAGTGACCAGTGAGTGTAAAAACAAGGAGCTGTACCTAAAGTGACCAGTGAGTGAATAATACATAAAATACAAAGCTTCTTCTGTAAGTTTGGGATCCCTGAAAAGATCCACAGTGACCAAGGTTGGGTTTCTGTGTGTTGGATCTCTGATCCTGAGTGGTTGTAGTGAACTGCAATGATCTCACCCTGCAGTGCCCCCCAGGAGGCGACTGATCCTGATGCACCTCAGGTGGTTGGCAAGCAGGCAGTTTTTTTTTGAAGAGCAGTGGTTTTCTTTTTGCAACCTTTCCATGCACAATATGGTTGATCAGTGCACTACTACTGGGGGACAATAACATAAGGCAATGTGAGAGAGGCCTTTAGTTTCTGAGAAGGTACCTTGGGTTCTTTTGTGACTTCACAGATAATCACATGCCTTGCTCTTGGACTTATCTTTGTTAGTTGACTACTCCTGCTGAGGAGTCTTGAATTTTTCTATTTGTACACAGTATGTTTACGGATTGTTGGAAAGTCCAACTCCTTTAGATATGGTTGTATAAAGTTTTCCAGCCTTATCAGCATCAGTTTTCCTTTCCTCAGAAATCTACTTTCTTCATGCCATGACACACTTCAAAAAACACTCTGTGAAGAGCAGACATTGATAGATCCCTATTCTTTGACAACAGGGTGCACCCTCACACCTGATTGTTTATCTGACTGTGGAATGTTATCTGTTGAATATGGGTGTCTTCTAACTATAAGTACATATTTAGTAAACCAAACATGTTTTATGGTTCTTTAGGTCATTTCTGAAAATGTAACATTCAAAATCTGTGATGTAGAGACACAAATTGTGGATGACGTTACAAAAGTGTCAAATTACTATTAGAGACTATTAAAGCTTGGCCTCCAAGTTAGGGCACAAACAGCAAAAAGAAATAAAGAAATTTAGTGCAGATATGGACATACAGTGGTGCTTGAAAGTTTGTGAACTCTTTAGTATCTTCTATATTTCTACATAAATATGACCTAAAACATCATCAGATTTTCACACAAGTCTTAAAAGTAGATAAAGAGAACCCAGTTAAACAACTGAGACAAAAATATTATACTTGGTCATTTATTTATTGAGGAAAATGGTACAATATTACATATTAGTGAGTGGCAAAAGTATGTGGACCTCTAGGATTAGCAGTTAATTTGAAGGTGAAATTAGAGTCAGGTGTTTTCAATCAATGGGATGACAATCAGGTGAGAGTGGGCACCCTGTTTTATTTAAAGCACAGGGATCTGTCAAAGTCTGCTCTTCACAACACATGTTTGTGGAAGTGTATCATGGCACGAACAAAGGATATTTCTGAGGACCTCAGAAAAGGAGTTATTGATGCTCATCAGGCTGTAAAAGGTTACAAAACCATCTCTAAAGAGTTTGGACTTCACCAATCCACAGTCAGACAGATTGTGTACAAATGGAGGGAATTCAAGACCATTGTTACCCTCCCCAGGAGTGGTCGACCAACAAAGCTCACTCTAAGAGCAAGGCGTGTAATACAGTAGTTGGAGAGGTCACAGAGGACCCCAGGATAACTTCTAAGTGACTGACTAATGTTGGCTAATTGACTAATTGGCTAATGTTAATGTTCATGAGTCCACCATCAGAAGAACACTGAACAACAATGGTGTGTATAGCAGGGTTCCAAGGAGAAAGCCACTGCTCTCCGAAAAGAACATTGCTGCTCGTCTGCAGTTTGCTAAAGATCACATGGACAAGCCAGAAGGTTATTGGAAGAATGTTTTGTGGACGGATGAGACCAAAATAGAATCTTTTGGTTTAAAAAAAACATTATGTTTGGAGAAAGGAAGACATTGCATTCCAGCATAAGAACCTTATCCCATCTGTGAAACATGGTGGTGGTAGTGTCATGGTTTGAGCCTGTTTTGCTGCATCTGGGCCAGGATGGCTTGCCATCATTGATGGAACAACAAATTCTGAATTATATCAGAGAATTCTAAAGGAAAATGTCAGGACATCTGTCCATGAACTGAATCTCAAGAGAAGGTGGGTCATGCAGCAAGACAACGACCCTAAGCAGACAAGTCGTTCTAACCAAAGAATGGTAAAAGAAGAATGATAAGTTCATGTTTTGGAATGGCCAAGTCAAAGTCCTGACCTTACTCCAATCGAAAATGTTGTTGGAAGGACCTGAAGGTAGCAGCTAATGTGAGGAAACCCACCAACATCCCAGAGCTGAAGCTGTTCTGTACGGAGGAATGGGCTAAAATTCCTCCAAGCCGGTGTGCAGGACTGATCAACAGTTACAGGAAACGTTTAGCTGCAGTTATTGCTGCATATGGGGGGTCACACCAGATACTGAAGGCAAAGGCTCACATACTTTCGCCACTCACTAATATGCAACTTTGGATCATTTTCCTCAATAAATAAATGACCATGTATACTATTTTTGTCGCATTTGTTTAACTGGGTTCTCCTTATCTACTTTTAGGACTTAAAAGTGAAAATCTGATGATGTTTTATCTCACATTTTATGCAGAAATATAGAAAACTCTAAATGGTTTCAAGCACCACTGTATACATTTCAATTAGCCAGTGTATGTTAAACATAGCCTCTCGTTGTGCTTTTGAAACTGTAAATTTCCAGGAGTAATGCAAAGACTATTGACATCTGGAATAGAATTTCAAAATAGTGTATTCAAAATGATAACACTCAACCCAAATGTCTCCGCCCTAGCTATTCCTGCACCAATAACAGAAATAACAAAAGTCTCATCAAGCATCAATTAGAAATAGAAATAAACCACTTTTTTATTTAAAATACCAGATTCAGGACAATTTCAATTTATTTATTTACTGGTATTACAAGTAATACACAGAAGAAACATACAACAGAAATATAGAGAAGAATATACAAAGGTTTATGTTTTTTACACACACTTGATCCAGGATAAAATATTTCCTGCGAATTTACAGTTAGTTACTGAGCACAGTTTATCCTGATTAAGGTGTCTGTGTATCCAGAGCCTATCCTGGAGACATAATGCCTAGTAGCAATTTAGAGTATGCGGCAGGCATGATATGTTGAGACATGGGAGGCCATCTACACTGTCACATGAAGAAAATGACAAATTCCATGTAAACAATGACATAAACATATGGAATACAAACATTACCTACCAAAAAGCCTCATGCTGTCCTGCAGATTATTACAAGCTACAAGTCTTTTGTGTAATAAACGTTTAAAGATGAATTACACTAAAGTTTTACCTACAATGTTTTTGTATCATTGGTATTTTAAAAAAGTGTAGCAGCCTTTGCCAATTTGTACCACTTTGCCTAATGTTTAATTAAGAAAAAGTGTCTTATTGACCTTTACCAGGCTAAAGCAAGTAATGATGATTAAAAAAAATTCTAAAAAGCACATTGTCACAATTTTGTCATATCTAGCTAATAGTTTTAAAAAATTTAAGTACTCAGGGACCAGTTGTCAACAAGGGTCAAAGTGGTGTGTTTAGAAGAGTCAACATATCTCATTCATCTGAAATTACCCATTGTGTGGGTGGCACCTTCACAACTACACACCACGCTGTATTATTTGTTCTGTAAACACTCAGTAGCTTTTTTTCCCACAAGGCATAGCATTTAAGAGTAAAATACTGTTAAGACACAATACTTCATAATTAAAAAAACGTTCAGATGACAAACTGTAATCGCATTCCACTGAATGGCATGTTCATCTATTCAGTCGTGAAAAAAGTCTCCACATAATCTCCACCTCTCGTTCCCTTTACTGACATCCTACGTTGTTTAGCATTTTAAAAGAAGGCTACACCCCAACATTACGTTCAAAAGCTTACATGCTTTAACACTGACAACATTTTTTTTTAAAGAAGAAGAACCATACGAAGTGCGTTTTACACTCCTCAAATTTTGTCCGACAGTTAAAGTTTTGTATGCTACAGTCATCTAACTATGCAACCTTTTGAAAATTAACAAAAAAGTTGAAACAGATGGGCTACAGCAGCAATGGACCACACTGGGTGCCATTCCTGTCAGCTAAGAACAGGCAATTGAGGCTACAATTTGCACTGGCTCACCAAAATTGCACAACAGAAAATTGGAAAAATGTTGCATGGTCTGATGAGTCTCCATTTCTGCTGGTATGATCAGGTGATAGGATCAGAATTTGGTGTAAACAGCATAAAAGCATGGATCTATCCTGCCATGTATCAACGGTTCAGGCTGGAGGTGGTGGTGTAATGGTGTGAGGATATATTCTTGGCACAATTTTGGCCCCTTAATCCCAACTGAGCAACGTTCAAACACCACAGCCTACCTGAGTATTGTTGGCCACAATGTACCTACCCATCTTCTACACGACATGTCACAAAACTCATCTAGTCTCAAACTAGTTTCTTGAAATTGATAATGAGTTCACTGTACTCAAATGGCCTCAATCCAATAGAGCACCTTTTGGATGAGGTGGAAAGGAAGATTTGTATCATAGATGTTGAGCTGACAAATATGCAGCAACTGCGTGATGATATCATGTCAATGTGGACCAGAATCTCAGAGAATTTTTTTTCATCTACAGTGGTGCTTGAAAGTTTGTGAACCCTTTAGAATTTTCTATATTTCTGCATAAATATGACCTAAAACATCAACAGATTTTCACATAAGTCCTAAAAGTAGATAAAGAGAACCCAGTTAAACAAATAATACAAAAATATTATACTTGGTCATTTGTGTATTGAGCAAATTGATCCAATATTTCATATTAGTGCATGGCAAAAGTATGTGAACCTTTGCTTTTTAGTATGTGTTACCCCAAGTGTGATAGCAATAACTACAACTAAACGTTTCCTGTAACTGTTGATCAGTTCTGCACACCGGCTTGGAGGAATTTTAGCCCATTCCTCTGTACAGAACAGCTTCAACTCTGGGATGTTGGTGGGTTTCCTCACATTAGCTGTTCGCTTCAGGTCCTTCCACAACATTTTTATTGGATTAAGGTCAGGACTTTGACTTGGCCATTCCAAAACATGAACTTTATTCTTCCTTAACCATTCTTTGGTAGAACAACTTGTGTGCTTAGGGTTGTTGTGTTACTGCATGGCCCACCTTCTCTTGAGATTCAGTTCATGGACAGATATCCTGATATTTTCCTTTAGAAAACCATTTTCCTAAATAAATAACCAAGTATAATATTTTTGTCTCATTTGTTTTACTGGGTTCTCTTTATCTACTTTTAGGACTTGTGTGAAATTCTGATGATGTTTTAGGTCATACTTATGCAGAAATATAGAAAATTTTAAAGGGTTCACAAACTTTTAAGCACCACTGTATAGCACAAATAATTAAAGCAGTTCTGAAGGGACTTTAGTGGCTTAGCGGTTAAAATATTGAACTGTGAATGAGAAGATCTAGGGTTCAACTCCCAACTTCGCCAGACTGCTACTGTTGGGTTCATGAGCAAGGGCCTTAACCACAATAAGGGTGTCTGTTAAATGCCTAGATGTAGAAGTTCAGGTCAATACCAAGTCCAACATGGTAACAGGATGTATCTAATGAAGTGGCTGGTGAGTGTATATAAGTGCAGTGATGCAGTGGATACAAGGTTACACAGTGTGCTGAAATTGCACTAAATTACTATTTTTCTTTTTGGGATTGGGTGGAGGTGCCACAGTTTACATGACAAAGAGTTTATATGGCTTTATCATAGTGTTTACAGCTGGCCTAATTTACGTTAGACCAGGGAATCCAATAAATCAAACCACAGAGGAAAGCTAAATAGCGGAAAATGCGATTGAAGTCAGACTTTAGAGGTTATACTTTATATTTTACAAAGGCTGCAAAGACTGATGTGGTTAGACAGTACTTGACTGGATATGCTTTCTCAGTGCTGCCATATTAAGGGTGCTATGTTTAGTTCCTGGGATAAGAACTATATCAAATAGGATATTTGAGCACATTGGATTTAATCTTTACATGTTGGTGCTAGTGAGCTTAACCCTTTACAGTCCTTGCATGATTTAAAAAAAAAACATCTTAAATTGTATAAACAAATCTTGAGAAGTTTAATAATGGGACTCTTTAGAGAATCGCCGCAGAATGAAAGAAGGACCAGCTAAAGATCTTGAAAGTAAAACAGTTTGGAAAGAGATGAATGGGCCAAGAATATAGGCAATGAATTTTACTTAAGAATACTATACACTAAGCAATTTTATTCTATTCTATTTTATTTTATTTGTCTATCTGGTTGTTATGAATACTAAAGCAGGACATTGTTTAATGGCTATTAATTATATTTAGAAATTTCTATGAATTTCTAAATTTGATCTGGAAAGTACTATGGTGCTATTTGGAATGAAGCTCTTTTTCCATTAGAAATGAGTAGATTAGAGCTTTCTTGCTTAGGTTGTCATGGTTCTTATTTCGTCCTTATATGCTATCCACTGGCTAACATTGGACTTATGTAGACTCCAACTCCTGTTTGATTTGTTTCTGAGAATGTCATATTGAATTCCAGCATGTAGGTTTAGGGAATAAAACCACACCTGTGAGAGACTTCCTAAGAAATCAATGTCTCTCAGTGGCCAGGTCTTGTCCAGACATGTTATATATTGACAGCTGGAAAGGTTATTGTGTCCACAGTGCAACATGCTGGCATTCTGTACCTACAATGAAACAAATTCGTTCCCTGAAAAAGGCATGTGCTGGTCTGAATGGAAATGAAGAAATGCAGGTTACATGCAGGTAAGACTCTGCTTTTGTTCTGTTTATGGAAATGCTGAGTCTAATCAATTTCTAGCATCCCAGCTTGTGGAATTTCTTTCATTAGAACTGTAGCACATTGCAGAATAAATGGTCCAAGCCTATAATACATACTTTTAAACCTGACCACCCAAATTGGAGCCTGTAAAGATGGACAGATTATTAGATAGGAAATACAGTGTTGGCTAAAAATCTGAAAATATTCTATTTTGTATTTTCACAAATTATATATATTTTTATTAATAAATAATATATTCACCATAATGATTTGACTGAAATGTTGAGTCTCTGAAAAAAATGAATATACAATGTGCACTCGAACTGGCCTGGTCTCCATAAGTTCAAACTCCAATGACTCATGTTATCCCTGCAGGATTTCACAATATTACAAAAGTAACTTGTGGTCTTAGTGACTGCTTTTCTCTCTCTGTTTTCAAGTGCTGCCTTAACCCTTATAAGGTCTCTGGGTCTGTGGGACCCTTTTCAGTTTTTAGCTTAATAAATAATATAGAGGGGGATCATTGAAAATGTTCCTCACAGAAAATGGGCCAAAGCCAATGAATCTTAGTTTGCAAAAAAAAATAAATACTAGTATCACTTTTATTAAGCTAAAAACTGAAAACAGGTCCCACAGACCTTATAAGGGTTACATTTACATTTACAGCATTTAGCAGACGCCCTTATCCAGAGCGTCTTACAGTTGTTACAGTCTTATAATCCAAGCAATTGTGGATTAAGGGCCTTGCTCAAGGACCCAACAGTGGCAACTTGGCAGAGGTGGGATTTGAACCCTGGACCTTCTGGTCCATAGTCCAGTACCTTACCCACTAGGGTACCACAGCTACCACAGGGTTAAATGCTCAATGGAAATTACGTCAGGTGATTCTTCAGGAAAGTCCATGACGGTCAACACCCCTTGATCTTCTTTGGTCTTCATGTAGTTTTGACAAAGCTTTAAGGTGTAGTGTGGTTCATTATCCTGCTCTAACCAAACATTTTCAATAGTGGTTTTAGACTTTTGGCCCCTACTATACATTTAAGCATTAAACACCAGAAGCTTCATAAAAACTGATGCTACAATCATCTGTTTTTCCAGAGAACAGCAGCTTTTTTAAACAGCAAAACCAATAATGCTTTGCAATTTTAAGATGTATAAGTTGGTTGTTATACAAGTTGTTTAATAATGAGTTCTTTGTTACCTGGCACATGACTGATGCCTTCCAAATAAGTATCTATATGGGAGAAAAATCATATTTTTCTAAAATGCAAATTAACAGCAACTTACTATGCTTCTGTATTATCAGGGTCATGAAAAGTTAAAAAAGTTAAAAAACAGGGTCATGAAAGTTAAAAAATACATGGATCCCTTTTCCCTAACCTGTATTTATAGTCATTTTGTTAGAGTGCGGCATGGTATTAGGAGTAATATTTATATTTTTTTTGGGTTAGATAAATATACATATACTGTGATTAATATCAATAAATCTGATAAATTTCATAACCTCTTTAACATATATGATAGACTGTAGTTTATAGTATGCACCAAAACACTGAGCTGACCAACCACTTTGGGCAACTGCTTATATAAATAAACAATATTAGATTCCAACACCTTATTAAATAGGCGCTGTAAAGATCACTTTTTCAGCTGATTGAACTGCTATTATTTCACATAAAAATACATTTGCTAATATATTTGTTTTTGTAATACTGCAATATAACCTACAATATAAAAAAATCTGGGCAACTCCTAGTAATATAAAACGTTCTACAAATGAGATGGGATTTAAACACTGGAAGGAGACTTTTTTGGAGACTTAGTATATCAAGTTTAAGTCCAAAAAGGCGTCCAGGCAAACATGTAGCAGCACCTCTATGTGTTATTTTTATGCCATAAAGAGATTCGTATGTACTGGGAACAATGTATTGTATGAATACTGGAAGCAGGCCTTTCATCTTAGGGAATGAAAGTTTTCAGTACAGACCATTTGTTTTGGGAGTTCATAAAACTTTTTCACTGTTTTCCATCTGTTAAAGTGGTAGTCAAACAACCACATTACAGAAAGACACGCTCTTAAAGCACTCAACTCCAGCTCTGTGTAATTCTGAAATAGATTTAATAATACATATCAGATTCTGCCATAAATGAGAAATAATGTTTCTGTTATGTCCAACCACCTGTCTGAGGCAAATATCAATAATGTGGGAATATCATTAATGTCCAGACACACTATATATGCTACAAGGCTAATCAATTCAGCTGCTGGCAATGATTTTTAAATCTTGTTGTTTTAAATCTCTGTTGCTCTTCTGACCATCGATTTAAGTTGCTGTTTATATTTAAATAAACATACATATTTTATATTTACGCTTTCCCAGCGAAAAGACTAATATTTCAGAGTACCACTGTGATACGGTCAAATTAGCATACCGAGTTGTTCCAATCACCATTTTAAATATTAAAATCTAAAGATTTGTAGAGATGAGAACGTAAATGCTTAAATACTGGAGTTACACAGTCCTATTACACGTAAATGGCAACGGCAATGTCACTTGTTTCACTTGTGTACAACCATATGGACATGTTGGCATCGTTATCCCACCACTAGAGGGAGTAGCTTACTTAAAGTCATAGAACTACAACTTTACCATTTAACGTCTGACTATTGACATACTCTAGATGTGCAAGTGGTTTACCTACGAAGCCACCCAGATATAGTATTAATATTAATATTATAGAGGTTAAGGTGGTTTAAATTAAATTTGTAAGCATGTATAATCACGCTTTGAAAGAATGTCTTTAGATTAGATTAGCTTCATGTAAGACTGAAATTATGAGAGAAACAATTTTAAGTTAAACCAAGTGTTTTTATTGTCACCCATAGCAATTTTTATAGCCAAAATGTAAGCGAGATTCCCTATTTATTTTGCCTTTGTAAGTTAACTTGAGTGTTGGACATGCACTCAAGTGAAGTACATGCAAACTATTTGGAAGGCGTCACAAAAAAAGCCATTTCTTTCACATAGTTACAAAAGTAAGCACCTAAATACAGTATTTTGGTTTTTAATTTATATAAATGTATATATATACATATATATATGTATATATATATATATACACATATATGTATATATATGTGTATATATATATATATATATATATACACATATATATATATACACAGTGGTGATTGAAAGTTTGTGAACCCTTTAGAAGTTTCTATATTTCTGCATAAATATGACCTAAAACATCATCAGATTTTCACACAAGTCCTAAAAGTAGATAAAGAGAATTCAAGTAAACAAATGAGACAAAAATATTATACTTGGTCATTTATTTATTAAGGAAAATGATCCAATATTACATATTAGTGAGTGGCAAAAGTATGTGAACCTTTGCTTTCAGTATCTGGTGTGACCCCCCTGTGCAGCAATAACTGCAACTAAACGTTTCCTGTAACTGTTGATCAGGGGCCGTATTCACGAAAGTTTCTTAAGAAAGAAAATCTTCTTCAATGTGTGTTTTTTCTTAACTTCATTCTTAGAAAAAAAGTTACGAAGGTTTGTTATTCTTCAAATAATGTCTTAAGAATTATCTTTTTTTTTTTTCTTAACAATTTTCTTAAGAACAATTCTAAGAACAAGTGGTATTCTTGAACACATTCTGTTCTTAAATGTTTTCTTAACCTTACTAAAGGGCGCGGTATGAAGCTGGGAGGGCTTGTGAGCGAGGGCGATGACTGGAAGAACGACCACACCTCCGACTTCCTGGCTGTGGATCGAAGCTGCGCATCTGTGCAAATGGCCAGATTGCATAGAGCAGCCAGCGAGGAGGCGGGAAGGAATGGACCTAGCTCATTCTCCAGCCTATCGTCCAGATCCCTCTCAAACACGGCCATGAGCAGCAGGTCATCAAAACTGCTCTCTGAGGCCGCAACACTGAACTCCTCCACGTACTCTGCCACGGACCGACTACCCTGTGTAAGATTGAACACAAGAGATGGCCAGGGTCACAAAGGCCCAATGTGGAGGGGATCCTCCAACCTGGGAGTGTTGGGAGCTTCAGCGGGGTTAAACCCTGGTTCCACGTACATGGCTGAGATGGTCATCCATGGTTCGGAACTGGGTCGAGGCCGCAACCTTCTACGACGGAGACTGGGCAGCTCAGCGAGGTCAGGTAGCCATACCAGGTCACTGACAGGGTCAAAGTGACTGGACAAATCACCAAAAGCCAGCCGGGACCCGACCAGCGATTGCTGATGTTGCTTATGGAATGTGAGAACTTCCCTACTGGACGTCCCAGGAGCTAACGCTGGGTCCTGTGTTGGTCGCATCATTCTGTTACATTCATCATTCTGGTTCGCCATATTAAAATGCAAGTGAATCGAAAAATAAAAATATAAACATATTTTAGGACCCAAATGCAGTTAGCTCCAGATGGAAATGGTGAACCAAAATATATTTAACTGAAAGGGTCCGCGCATGCGAAGATCGACGGAAGCCCAAGCAGAACAGCCGCGAATGCCAAGGGAAATCCTTAGCACTTACAGGAGCGAGGCACAGACATGGGAAAGAAAAGGACGAGACTGATGAATCAGCGCAGCGTCCTTTTATGAGATCGACAACTTTTTTTGGAATGTGTTGCAGGTATGAAATGCACAAATGGATGTATATTAATAAACAAAATGAAGTTTAAAAGACAAAATGTGAAATATCTTGGGTTCATATTGTCTACAATGAAATAAAAGTCAAAGTAAGTGCAAGACACGCTGTCTTTTTGTTCTAAAAACCCAGACTACCAAAACCAACTATTTGTATTGCTAAAATAATTCAGCTTTAGACTAACAAAGCAATTCTGTCCTAACACTTTAACTTCCAGATGCACTGCAGCAATACGAGAGAAGACAAACGTTCTACAGGATGCTGAGAAGGACACAAATAAAGAGAGCGAGACGCTAACAGGAGCAAATCTGCTCTGAATGGATGAGTGGATGTGACAGAGATGAAGTGGTTTAATCAGCATCCAGGGAGAATGTGAGCGAGCGATAGAGAGAGAATCAGAGTGAAGAAGAGTGCCCTGTTCTCGCGGTGCAGGTTGAGATAAGTGCATTGTGAAGAGGAAACAATATCCTCTAACAACCTGAAAAAGTGAGGTCAGTGGTGCACAGTAGTATAGGTAACCTTGTTGTGGGTTTCGCCAAAGCTGTTCTGATTGTGATTGTGTGTTTATGCCTACAGCAAAATACATGAAATCCCACAAATCATTTATAGAATTGGTGTCTTTGTCTATTAAGTCATATCCTGCTCTTGAAACATAGGATGTTTCTAGAGCTCTGGTAAACCAGTATATTGCAAACATGCCCTTAGACTTATGCTTAGTGCGGTAATGGTCAGTGTAATATAGCCCAAGAGAACATACAAGTGTGAAAAAGTGTTTGCCCCTTTCCTGATTTCCTGGTTTTTTTGCATATTTGTCACACTTAAGCGTTTCGGAACATGCAATTTTTAAATGAAGGTGTTTATTATTAAGGGAGAAAAAAATCCAAACCCCCCTTGTAAAAAAAATAACATAACTATGGTTTATCACACCTGAGTTCACTGCCTCTAGCCACACCCAGGCCTGATTATCAGGACATCACTTAAATAGGACCTGCCTGACAAAGTGAAGTACATCAAACGATTCTTAAAAGCTACACATCATCCCGAGATCCAAAGAAATTCAAGAACAATTGAGAAAGAAAGTAATTGAGATCTATCGGTCTGGAAAGGGTTATAAAGCCATTTCTAAAGCTTTGGGACTCCAGTGAACCACAGTGAGAGCCAATATCCACAAATGGCGAAGACATGGAACAGTGATGAACCTTCCCAGGAGTGGCCAGCCGACCAAAATTACCCCAAGAGCGCAGCGACGACTCATCCAAGAGGTCACAAAAGACCCCACAACAACATCCAAAGAACTGCAGGCCTCACTTGCCTCAGTTAAGGTCAGTGTTCATGCCTCTGCCATAAGAAAGAGACTGGGCAAAAATGGCCTGCTTGGCAGAATTAAAAAGACAAAAACCACTGCTGAGCAAAAAGAACATTAAAGCTCGTCTCAATTTTTCCAGAACACATCTTGATGATCGCCAAGACTTTTGGGAAAACATTCTGTGGATTGACGAGACAAAAGTTTGAACTCTTGGGAAGGTGTGTGTCCCATTACATCTGGCGTAAAAGTAACACAGCATTTCAGAAAAAGAACATTATACCAACAGTGAAATATGGTGGTGGTAGTGTGATGGTCTGGGGCTGTTTTGCTGCTTCAGGGACCTGGAAGACTTGCTGTGATAAATGGAATTATGAATTCTGCTGTCTACCAAAAATCCTGAAGGAGAATGTCCGGCCATCTGTTCGTGACCTCAAGCTGAAATGAACTAGTGTTCGGCAGCAGGACAATGATCCAAAACACACCAGAAAGTCCACCTCTGAATGGCTGAAGAAAAACAAAATGAAGGCTTTGGGGTGGCCTAGTCAAAGTCCTGACCTGAATCCTATTGAGATGCTGTGGTATGACCTTAAAAAGGCTGTTCATGCTCAAAAACCCTCCAATGTGGCTGAATTACAACAATTCTGCAAAGATGAGTGGCCAAAATTCCTCCACAACGCTGTTAAAGACTCATTGCAAGTTTTTGCAAACGCTTGGTTGAAGTTTTTGCTGCTAAGGGTGGCCCAACCAGTTATTAGGTTTAGGGGGCAATCACTTTTTCACACAGGGCCATGTAGGTTTGGATTTGTTTCTCCCTTAATAATAAACACCTTCATTTAAAACCTGCATTTTGTGTTTACTTGTGTTGTCTTTGACTAATATTTAAATTGGTTTGATGTTCCGAAACACTTAAGTGTGACAAACATCCAAAAAAATAGGAAATCAGGAAGGGGGCAAACATTTTTTCACACTACTGTACATTAGCATTGATAAGCGAAAGGTGCTGGATTCTTGAAGCAGTGTTTAACTAGTGGGCCAGATGATCGAGGATGTGGATGCACTTGTCCTGAAGCTCTTACTCACACTTGAACAGTGGGAGTGGGAGCTATTTGTTCTCACTGGCACATGAGTTTTTATTCTGGCAATGCAGGGGTCTGTTTAATCTGAACATGTCTCTATTTAAAGGCTGCTAGTGTTTGATGTGGAGTTGGCTGATCTTATGATGTTATTATTTATGTTCAGTATCATTAAATGTAGAGTAGGGTGGAAGGAGAGCCAATTGCAATATGAGTGTTATTAGTGCTGTATTACAAGTATTGGCCCCTGGACTGTATTTTTCAGGAGAAGTGATGTGTGCTTGTGAGCAGCATCAACCTGCATGGCTCTCCTCTGACCCTTTTCTCTTTCCACAGCAGGCTGTTCAACTGCAGCCTGCTGTACTCCCCTATGTAAGCCCTCAGTTATTTGTCTGGTCGCTTCACACATCCCTTGTTTCCTGGCTCTTGGTTTGCTCTTTGTCATAGTTTGTCTGCACATTTGTTGTTTCATGTCAAGTGTGTTGACATGTTAGCCTAGCCTCTTTGTTTAGGGCATAGTTTCTTGTCTTCTTAGTTCTGTGTGCAGTTATTGTTGCCAATATTGTCTGTTTGTAATAGCCCCAACCCCATGTTAGTTTATTAGCTTAGAACCCCAGCCTTTCTGTTGTCACCATTTTTGTAACATGTCTCTTTGTAATAAACCAAGAGCCTGTGGTAGGGACTGTGGTAGCCTAGTTAAGGTACTGGACTATGGACCAGAAGGTCCCAGGTTCAAATCCCGCTTCTGCCAAGCTGCCACTGTTGGGTCCTTGAGCAAGGCCCTTAACCCACAATTGATTGGATTGTAAGACTGTATCAATTGTAAGTCGCTCTGGATAAGGGCGTCTGCTAAATGCTGTAAATGTAAATGTAAATGATCATGTTCATGAGTTATAGGGGCTGTGGTGGCCTAGTGGATAAGGTACTGGACTATGGACCAAAAGGTCCAGGGTTTAAATCCCACCTCCACCAAGCAGTAGGGTCCTTGAGCAAGACCCATAACCCATAATTGCTTGGATTGTAAGACTGTATCAATTGTAAGTCGCTCTGGATAAGGGCGTCTGCTAACTGCTGTAAATGTAAAAACCATCACGCTTGCTCTTATGTCAGTCTCTACCCAACTTCCTTATTTTGAAAATGATATTACACAATACGCACTGGGAGGGCTGGTATTCTTCCATAGAACATAGGAAAAGAATCACTCTTATGTGTCCGTGAAGTTATGTACAGGGCAGTTAGTTGCTTCCTTTAAGTGTGTTTATTTGCATAACCTGACATGCACTGCAGTTAAAAAACAGGTGTTGGCATTATGGATGGCTGAGAAACCATATACAAGCCCTTGCTTTCAAAGATTTGGTAGTGTCGTTTGATGGAAACTAGCAATGGCTAAATTGTTCCTTTTGGGATTATGAAAATGTGATCTTCCTCATGGGATTATGAAAATGTGATCTTTGTCACTATTTTGAGCCCCATTATCATCGTTCTTTGAGATTCTATCCTTCTCTACATCTATTTCCTCACTCCACACAGCCAAACCAGTTTCTGCGAAGGAAAAAGAGAGCAAGAGATGAATAAACTGGGAGAGCAAGCATCATGGCAGTGTACAGATGCATGGTAACTATGGTAACTGTTTTTCGACCTAAAATCTGTAATGTATAGTATACTAGCGCATACACTCACTGATCACTTTCTTAGGAACACCTGTACACCTACCCATTCATGCAATTGATTATTCAGACAGTGGTGTGGCAGTAATGCAATGCATGAAATCATGTGGATATGGGCCAGCAACTTCAGGTAATGTTTACATCAACCTTCAGAATGGGGAATAATGTGATCTCAGTGCTTTTGACCATGGCATGATTGTTGGTGCCAGACAGGCTGACTATCTGAGTATTCCTATAACTAAAGCAGAAAAGCATCTCAGAATGCACAATACATTGATAACTGAGGCAGATGGGATATAACATCCACATCAGGTTCCACATCTGTCAGAACAGAAAGGTGATTCTGCAGTAGACACATGCTCTCCAAAACTGCCGGCACATTGATCAGCTGGTGGGAGATTATCTATATGATTATATATATGCCCATGATGATATAAATATATATATAACTGTAAAAATAATACTACGCAGGAAAAAATGTACTGTGAATTTTCATAGTAAAACTGTGAATTGCTTGACAGTTTTAATGTGAGCTTTCACAGTTTGACCATGAAGTTCACAGTTCTACTATGAATTTTTGATGGTAATTTGGCCACTTCATTGTTCTACTGTGAAATATCATAGTACAACTGTAAACTTCTTTGACTATGACCTGACCATGAATTATTTCACAGTTGTACTATGAATTTTGGTGGTAATTCGGCCACTTCATGGTTCTACTGTCAAATTCCACAGTACATTATTTCCTGGGTAGCACAGTGTTCTCCTAGAGGGAACCACAGCATCCCACTTCCCACACCCATGCATTTATTTCCAGTGTATGCAGTTTGAAAGTGTATCCAGCATATTCAACCTGTGGTATAGTAGTAGTAACGCCTTGTAAAAATGAGGAGCTAGTGCTTTGGTTATTCTTGCTCAGTTGGTGCAGTGGGAAATAGACATGGCAGTGCTGATGTTTGTATTACAAGAAAATCCATATTTTTGTCCACTTTTATTTCCTAAGGTTGTATTGCAGCAACTCCACTTGTGTATCAACGGTCCCTCTGCTGCTTGATCCCCTGCATCTGCTCTCTGCAGTCTTGTAGTTCCTTTTGCATTAAAAAAAACTTTCCTCATTAAAACGTAAGTACTCAAACACCTCCACCGCACCCCACACACAAAGAAATTTTATTCTGTCCCATATACTTTTGCCAAGAGGAAAATGTATAGCTGCATTCTAAGACAAAACTTCATAAATCTAACTAAGCTAGAGTTGAACAGTGGACCAAATGAACAGCAGCATAATCCAAACAATATTTCTGGTATTGCTTTTCCAGCAGCACTCTAATTTGGCTGTAAATGCTGATTAATTACACAAATAGAGGTACTTTAACAATTGTTGCATTTAACAAGCCATGCACATACACAAGGCGATTATTTCAGCTACTACTTTAAGAGTTTATTCCACTCATTTAGTCAGTCTTTAAACAATGAATAAAATTAACTTAAAAGGTCTGCAATAGCTGTGCGCAAATTAGATTTACAGTTAAAACCTTTCCTCTTTCATTTAAACTTAAACCAGGCAACAAGGCTTTGGAACCAGTGCTAGCCAGAGTAAGAAAATGTAATGAGACGCATTGCAGGCAGGCCACATGAACTCCACAAATAGCCATTTGCACCTTTGCACTAGAAACAAAATAGAAAGGCTGATGCTATCCTTACATGCTGTTGACACTACTGTCTGAATTTAAACTTGAATCCAAGGACTGGGGTATAGGAAACACAGAAAGGCATTATAAACAAAAACAAGTTATAGAAAAAGTAGCCATTTGTACCTGATACCAAGCACTAGGAACAAAATATAAAGGCTAATGCTATTTTAAGGACTGTTTCCACTACAGTCTGAAATTAACCCTAAGGTCTGTTGAATAAAACTAAACAATAATAATTACATCTTTTGATTATCTGTTAACATTAACAATAAAAGCAAAAACAGACTTAATGATACTTGATGAAAAACTATGTATTTCTTTATTGTTCTATAGACAGGAACAAAGCAAATACACATTATATTGTTTGGCCTCTGATTACAGTGGTAATTCAAATGTTATCATTGCTTCAAAATTGTGCATGCATAAATCAAAGGGTAAGAATATAGGGAATACTGGAAGAAAATGAAGAAGTTATACACAAAGATAAAAAACATATAGGAAATGTATAGGAAAAAATATTTCACCCCCTTATTTGACACGTTAAAATGATCAAAATTTGGTACAGGCAAGGTCCTGCTCATGAAATGACTATTTGCATTTTGATATTATTTTGGAAATTGTTATTTTGACCTTGTTATCTGTATAAAAGACACCTGTCCACAGCCTCAAACAGTCTCTAAACTCAACCATGGCCAAGACCAAAGAGCTGTCGAAGGACACCAGGAAGAAAATTGTAGTCCTGCACCAGAGTGAATCTACAATAGGCAAGCAGGTCGGTGTGAATAAATCAACTGTGGGAGCAACTCTAAGAAAATGGAAGACATACAAGACCATTGATAATCTTCCTCAAAATAGTCATGAGAACGGTAAGCAAAAATCCCTGCTCTAGAGGAGATCTGCAAGGAGGAATGGGCCGAAATACCAACTACAGTGTGTGCAAACCTGGTGAAGCCTTACAGGAAACGTTTGACCTTTGTCATTGCCAACAAATGGTTGCAAAGTATTGAGTTGAACTTTTGTTATTGACCAAATACTTATTTTCCACCATAATTTACAATTAAATTCTTTAAAAATCCTACAATGTGATTTTCTGGATTCTATTTCTCATTTTGTCTCTCATAGTTGAAGTGTACCTATGATGAAAATTACAGACCTCTCTCATCTTTCTAAGTAGGAGAACTTGCACAATCAGTGGCTGACTAAATACTTTTTTGCCCCACTGAACACACATCTGTAAGGATATTCACTATGTAATTGAGAAAAGTTTTAGATTTAAGATGGAACAAATCGATTCACAGAACACACTTTTCTTACAGTATATATCTCAGTAAATGTGGGATAAGAATGTTAAGAGTATTAGTGTACCCTTATATAGACGTCAGTAATGGTATATAAAAATAGGTTTCTATGTAATTTCATCTGTTTATGACAGCGCTTGTAAATCTTGTAGCCTTGCTTGCTTCTTCCTCTGCCTGACATCATATGCTATGTAATTTGGAGCAAAATAAGCCAGATGCCCTTCAACAAAGAAGCCCTGTACTTTTCAACAGGAGGTACCACTGACCTTTCTTTTGAAGTAATTGAAATGTCTCTTCAATGCACGTTCAGCACCTGCAGAAAATGTTAGAGGGGAGTTATAATTGCATCTCTTCTCTCTGGGCTTTCCAGAAGCGATTGTGGACAACCAGGGTCAACTTGACTGTGTCAGCAAGTTCATAGATAGTTCCAAATGGAGCTCACAAAACAGTAGTAAAGCCAATGCTTGTTTAGCATGACTACACAAGCTGGTGCCCTTTGTTTAATGTGCTCCTGGGAGCCTTAAATGTGCTCTGAAGTCACAGTACTGCTGGTGCAGAGTGAAAAGATTTCAATATCAGCAACCTTCACATACTCAAAGGAATATTTTTACAATTTAATAACGAGGTTGAAAATGCTTACATATTGTTCTCCCGTTTGCTGGGTTTTAAATTTCATCCTTCTTCACTAAGACACTAGTCTTTTTATCATACAGGGTACTTTTGTTTCCACCAGCAGTCCCTATAGCAATGGAACCCATAGCATGACTGAAATGTTAAACATTTGCAACAGATTCAGTAATATTATGCACAATACTCGGTCAAGATCTTTGAGCAACTTACAGTTTTCTATTAAGTAGACCACAATTGTCTAGAAGAAAAACAATCCATGTAAGTGAGATGATAATGGGACAGCATTTCAGTTAGCCTTGAGGTAGTTATAAAGAGCTTGTAGACCTCCATCCAACACGTCTTTAATGGGCTTCAATAATGGGTTATGCATAATATGGAGTCCTTTATCCAGTGGGTGAGCAGCTAGTTTCTCCAGCCTGTTGAGTTGGTGCATTTCAGCAGGAACATTCTGAATGTCATTATAATCCACATTAAGCAGTTCTAGCTTGGTCAGACAGCACAGCATCTTGGGCAAAGTGTGAATAAAATTTCCTTCTACAATGAGGATCTTCAAATCAGCTAGAGCTTGGATCTGCTCTGCAATGTTATCAAGCCTGTTGCATGCCACATGCAAAAAGATGAGCTTTTTCATGGCATACACACATGCTGGAATATATACGATATTGTTGTGGCTCAGGTTAAGCTTCTGCAGGCTAGTGAGTGCAGACAGACTGTCTGGAAGACTTGTAAGCTGGTTGTTTGCAAAGCTCAGGACCTCCAGCTTAGTACAGAATCCCAGTTCCTCGGGGATCTCAGTTAGAAGGTTGCGACAGGCAAAGAGCACCTTAAGGTTCCTGAGTTTCCCTATCTCAGGAGGCAGTTGGGTGAGCTTGTTTCCCCAAACATTAAGCACCACCAGGTTGCGAAGGAAGCCCACCGAGGAGGGCAAGGAACACAAACAGTTCAAAGACAAATTCAGCTTCTGCAGTTCTGTGAACTCCCATAGTTCTTGAGGAGCTTCAATCATACCTTGGCAGGCAAAACTCAGCACAGTGAAACCAAAGCGCATCGTGGTGCATTTACGGATCTTGTCAGACGATGTCAAGCTCTCCTCACAGGCTAGACTTTTCCTTTCTGCCTGTTTCTGTTCCTTCGATTGCTTTCCTCCCATCCTAGCACAGTGTCTCAGCGAGGTTCACAATATGTTACTTACAGCCCCCCAAAGAGCAACAACAAAAACACCTTTTGATCTCCTTAGCAATAAATCTCAAGCTTTGACTCGTAAACACAGCCTGTTTGGAGAGCATTCTTAGGTCAGGAAATTCCATCGATGTGGAGTTTGAAGTGTCCAAGACAATTAAAACAAGTAGCACTAGGAGCGAGGAAAGGGAGAGACGATCCAAAGCATATCACTGCGTCAGACAACATTGCTGGAACAACTCTTACCAAGTTTCACTGCCTGTCTTCAGCTGCCACTGTCACTTTAACTTAACTGCCTGCTCTTAACTTAACCTAGATATTATTATGGGCATAAGACAACAATTTCTGAAGTGGAAATGTAACACCTGTGGGTTTCTTTCACGTGCTATCAACATGGAGGTATAAACTAAAGGCTTCAAACTCCCTTACATTTTTAATACTTAACTAATATTCTTCATTGTGAACCATATCTATTTATAAGTAACACTAAACAACAGTGGATGCTCAAGCTATAACCCCAAATCACAAAACGTTGGGACAGTATGGAGAATTTACTATAATTTCCTTGTGTCTTCATTTAAAAGTTAAAAAGTCATTTACTTTGACTTTTATTTATTGCAGACAGTATGAACCCAAGATATTTCATGTTTTGTCTGGTTAACCTAATTTTGTTTGTTAATAAACAAAAAGAATTTAGATGGGGACAATTAGGTCTAGTAATGAGGTTAAAAAAACAAAATGATGTTCTGATTTCACATAGGTGATTGCAATCATGATCTGGTACGAAAGCAGTATCCATTAAAGGCTGAGTTTTTGAAGAGCAAAAATGGGCAGAGGATCTCCAGTATGTCAACTAATGTGTGGGGAATTTATTTAAATGTTTAAAACAATGTTCTCCAATGAAAGATTGATATCAATTGATGATTGATCATCAATTGTTCATTAATGCTGAAAAGTACACTGAGATTTTATAGCAACATATGCTGCCTTCAACATCTTTTCCAGGGACACCCATGCATTTTTCAACAAAACAATGCAAAACCACATGCTGCACACATTACAAAGGCTTGACTGCAGAAGAAGAGGGTACAGGTCCTGACCTGTCCCAAATAGAGAACTTGTGGAGAATTTTGAAACAAAAAACGCTAAGGTGTTTTTTAAAACACTGTTGCTGTGTTTACTTCAATTAAGATGTATATGATCAGAGTTTGTGGTTAGAAATTATTTAAAGTTTGATGATTTGAAGGCTAAGAAGAAGGAGCAGTATGACCAGTATATTTGTGATGTCTGTTCAGTTATATTCTCTTGATGTCTAACAGTTTTTGGCTTCATGTGTAGAACTTTTAGCAAAACAACATGAGTAACGTTTGTGTAGGTGTTATCTGGGTAAAGTGTTTAAAGATGTAAAAAATATGTTAAAAAAGAATTGTTCACAGGTTTAGCCAAAACTTCTGTTGTCCTAAATAAATAAATATGAAAAAATATTACAAAGAGGGCAAAGAGGATCATGCCAGTGATTGTTATGTTCTTTACAGTTTTTTTAAACTAACAGTACTACCAAGTTTACCGAATAAGTAAAAAGAAAGCTGCCTGTATCATATGTTTCTCTGTCATTGTATCTACCCAGTACACCATCATGCATGCACAACTAGTTTATTTCCATAAAAAACCAACTACCATCTCCAGACTCTGTTGTTATAGCTGCCTAATGTTCGTAAACTGAATATGACCTGCTTCAGCCTGGAGCACTACTCTTACCATACCCAAGGTCAAATACATTGTATTGACTCATCAACACAAAGGCTAATTATAGTGCAAGAAGATAGCATGACTGAAGTCCTTACAGAGATAGTATATGGAAGAATTTCACACACTGAAACAATTTAGAAAAAGTTATATATAAATATGTATTTCTTGACAGATGGGCACACAAAATACCAACACATCGGCAACCACACAGCAACTGTCTATGGTTTTAAACAATGACCATGTTTAATTCTAAGTTTTTCTTCATCATAAGGTATTGATTACAGGATGCTTAGTGGCACAAGGTCAAATATGCTACCATTACCACTGAGACCTGAGTTTGAGGCTTGTTGGTGCCTCTGGCCAAAAAGAAAACTCCACAGACACAACTGCCTGCAAGCCCTCACTGGTCTACACTCATATCTCTTGGTGAAGATGAGTGCACAGGGCAAGGGAAATTGGGTATATCCAAATTTGAGGGAAAAAAAGAGGGGGAGGAGCACAGCTCTCATCATAATGATCTAAATCAGTGTTAGTTGCACTGTAAATAGCAGGTTTTTTAAATCTATTACTGTAGTTAACATATATTAGACATGTCATGATCAGTATATGCTGAATCTCAGTGGACTTGTGAGCCTAAGTGACATGTTTGATTAGTTTGCTAGATATCACAGTCACAATATTTGTCTAAACAGCTAGCTAGTTATTTACAAGCACGGTTGCAAAATTTACAGCTCCCTTAATGTGTTATTCTTTTCCACGTTCCCCTAAACATGTACAGATTACTTATTCAAGATTGGTCTGCCGCAACCTCAGATCATATCACTCACTCTGACAAGCATGTGTTTGATCTTGCCACCATCCACCAAAACACAACAAACCCTCTTCTACTGTACTTTCAAAGGCTTGAAAAATGATAGCTCAAAGCCTTTTGAGTACGCAGGACTACACACTGTATTCTATATTGGAACTTCCACTCAAAATTATATGTTTTGCAATATGTTTGTATAAAAAGTTAAGTATATGCAAAGTGATGAATCACAGACCAGAGAGTTTTAAATATGTTCTCCGTGAAAGGCATATCAGCTCAAGGTCATCACATTTAAATTTACATTTAGTCATTTGACAGATGTTTTTGTCCATAGCAACTTAACAAAACATGAAAACAGTTGGTGCCAGGACACAAGTACTAAATGACCTGTAAGTACTTCTAGCCTCATTGCCCAGTTTATCAGTTCTACTTACTATATAGATGCACTTTGTAGTTCTACAATTACAGACTGTAATGCATCGGTTTCTCTACATGCTTTGTTAGTCCCCTTTACTCTGTTCTCTAATGGTCAGGACCCCCACAGATCAGGTACTATTTGAGTGGTGGATCATTCCCAGTACTGCGGTGACACTGATGTGGTGGTGGATTTGTTAGTGTGTGTTGTGCTGGTATGAGTGGATGACTCAAAATAGTCCACCAGAAAAAAAATGTCTAGCCACCAGCATCCTGTAGGCAGCGTCTTGTAAGCACTTATGAAGAATTATAGGATGACTAACACAAACTGTGCAACAACAGATGAGCTAAACATCTTTAAACATCTGTAAGGTGGAGCAGTATGGTAGAGGTGTATAATAGGGTGCACAATGTTTAAAACTTTGTTTAAAAACTCCAGCAGCACTGCTGTGTCTGATCCAATCATACCAGCAATATTGCCAACATACCAGCAATATATTTCTGCATAAATATGACCTAAAACATCATCAGTTTTTCACACATGTCTTAAAAGATAAAGATAAAGAGAACCCAGTTAAACAAATGAGACAAATACTTGGTCATTTATTTATTGAGGAAAATGGTCCAATATTATATATTAGTGAGTGGAAAAAGTATGTGAACCTCTAGGATTAGCAGTTAATTGAAGGTGAAATTAGAGTCAGGTGTTTTCAGTCAATGGGATGACAATCAGGTGTGAGTGGGCACCCTGTTTTATTTAAAGCACAGGGATCTATCAAAGTCGCTATTCACAACACGTTTGTGGACAGGTGAGAAGGGAACACGAAAAACAACGGAGAGGTATGAGGTAAGCTCCAGAAAAAGAGATTGTTGATGGATAATCAGATGGAAAAGGTTACAAAACCACTCTAAAGAGTTTGGACTCCACAACCACAGTCAGACGATTGTGTACAAAATGGAGGAACATATCATGACCATGGTTTACCAGCCCCAGAAGTGGTCGACCAACAAGATCACCCAAGAGCAAAGGGTTGTAATATCCAGAAACTGAATCTGTTCATCGGGGCCATAGATTGTGTCGAGAAACGTTCGTCACTCATCCTAAGTTGACTTTATTCCAGTCCAGCTGTCAGGCTAGTTGGAAAAAATGGTAATGTTCATGGTCCACCATCAGAAAACCACAAACAACAATGGTGTGCATGGCAGGGTTGCAAGGATAAAGCCACTGGTCTCCAAAAAGAACATTGCTGCTCGTCTGCAGTTTGCTAAAGATCACATGGACAAGCCAGAAGGCTACTGGAAGAATGTTTTGTGGACAGATGAGACCAAAATAGAACTTTTTGGTTTAAAAGAAAAGGGTTATGTCTGGAGAAAGGAAAACAGTACATTCCAGCATAAGAACCTTATCCCATCTGTGAAACATGGTGGTGGTAGTATCATGGTTTGGGCCTGTTTTGCTGCATCTGGACCAGGACAGCTTGCCATCATTGATGGAACAATGAATTCTGAATTATATCAGAGAATTCTAAAGGAAAATATCATGTAGCAACACAATGACTTTAAGCACACAAGCCGTTCTACCAAAGAATGGTTAAAGAAGAATAAAGTTCATGTTTTGGAATGGCCAAGTCAAAGTCCTGACCTTACTCCAATCGAAATATTGTGGAAGGACCTGAAGTGAGCAGTTAATGTGAGGAAACCCACCAACATCCCAGAGCTGAAGCTGTTCTGTACAGAGGAATGGGCTAAAATTCCTCCAAGCCGGTGTGCAGGACTGATCAACAGTTACAGGAAACGTTTAGTTGCAGGTATTGCTGCACAGGGGGGTCACACCAGATACTGACAGCAAAGGTTCACATACTTTTGCCATTCACTCATATGTAATATTGGATAATTTTTCTCAGTAAATAAATGACCAAGTATAATATTTTTGTTTCATTTGTTTAACTGGGTTCTCTTTATTTACTTTTAGGACTTGTGTGAAAATCTGATGATGTTTTAGGTCATATTTATGCAGAAATATAAAAAATTCTAAAACGTTATCAAACTTTCAAGCACCACTGTACGAGCAATTTAAAGTCCTAGAGGTATGCCATTAAACAAGACACAAAAGAGAAGTATACAGAAGGGCAGGGAAAGTTAGAGCATTGCTTTAGTAAATAAACTGTTGGAGTAAATTGTTGCACCAGCAGTAATTATCCTGAAACATTTATGTGATGGCAGTATGGTGAGTAATTACCATGCAAGATTATATACTTACTATGGACAAGGATAAGGGCGTCATGCAGACAGTCAGTACTCAATGAGTGAAGAACACACTGTAAGAGGGAAGGAAGTGAGACAGAGATGGAAAAACATCACTTTGTTAATTGTAGAGGGTCTGAATAGCATCTTGAAATCCTGGGCATCTTGAGCTAACTCAGGAAGAACAGGCTCTGCCAAACTTTTCTAACAATAGAAAAAATACAACATTCCAACTCCACAGTGTTAGCAGATGGATGCCTGCAGGAACTTGAATGACTCAACTGTATTCACAGCTGTGACATTTATTTTGAGTAGGAAGGTGGGCAGGTGGCTGTTTATGGAAGTCCACCTACATTTCTGCTCTATTCACTATGTTCAGCTGCAGGCTGGTGTACAAACACAATGACCAAAGCTGAGGCAACCCTGTCCTGCAGATATATTTATCATTGTTGGAGATGATGTATACTGAGATCATCTGTTAACCTCAGGGTTAATAGTGATGTTTGGAATTGCAGTCATTACTGTAGTCAACAGCAGTCATTAGTGCTTATAGACTGACATACAGAGAGGGGTGGAGCATAGTACATGTTATTTGTCAAGACTGAAAAGAGTGGACACATTTTATTGGAAAATCAGAAGAGAAATCAAATAAATATATATAATGTCAGTGACTAGCTTGGACACCCCTATTGAAAATCGTACATTGTTCTTTTGTACAGCCATGTTCACTATTTGTTTCTTACAAAAATAAGTTGTCAGTGTATCCATGCAAAATGTTTATCCAAAACAAATGTGTTTTTTTTTGTTTTTTTAGAAAAAAAAAAATTAAAACAACATCCCAATTTTGTGGTAACAAACAGAATAATTGGAAAGTAAATACAGCTTTCACAGTGTGTGCAAAAGTGATTGTAAAGTGATTGCAGGTACCAGAAGTAGCATATATTTTCCCCAAAGTCTTCTTTCTTATTCTTAACACATGAGATATATGCCGTGGCAAGGTACAGTGGATATCAAAGGGCCTATAGCATTTGGTAAAAATCTTACAAGTTCATGTACAGTACCAAAAAAAAAACATTAACATTAAATGCTCTTATATGCAGATAACAAGCATATTAGAGTCATTAGTCTAAGAAAACAATAGATCATAGCTGAAATAAATGCTTCATAGAGCTCGAGCACCAAATATCTATCAAATATCAAATGATATCAAATATATTCATTCCAACAAGGCTTTTTTGCAAAAAAAAACTTTATTCACCAAATAAATACAAGGTTCATACAAGGAATTTGTTTCCAGTTTACAGAAGCTCACAATAGAACATTACCAAAAGCACAAAAATAATCTGCAGGGCACGTGCAAAACTGAATAAGGATCTAACACTTTTCCAGGGTTCGGCACATGTGCAAAAAAAAAGAAATTGAGAAAAAGATAATTAGTGCAGGATTAAAAATAACTTTTGTACTGTTGTAGTGGAAAAACTTTTCCGTAGTCTGGATGTGTTAGCATTCATTTGGATGAAGCAGCTACCTGAAGGCAGGAATTGGACGTGGTAGAGATAAGGGCGAGAGGGGACTCCGGAGATTTGTTTTCTGCTCGGTCCCTGCTTCTGGTGATGTACAGTTCAGATAGAGCTTGAAGTTTATCACCAGTGGTCGTATCTGCAGACCAGATGATGCACTGTAATTTGAGAGTGTTGAGTTTAGTAGCACTGTGGGACTGTGGTAGCCTAGCGGTTAAGGTACTGGACTTTGGACCAGAAGGTCCATGGTTCAAATCCCACCTCTGCCAAGCTGCCACTGTTGGGTCCTTGAGCAAGACACTTAACCCACAATTGCTTGGACTGTAAGAATGTACCAATTGTAAGTCGCTCTGGATAAGGGCGTCTGCTAAATGCTGTAAATGAAAATGAAAATGTAAATGTAGTAGCAGAGCTGTACCAGACATTACATGAGTTGGTGGTTAGACTCTATTACAGCCCTGTAAAATTACTCCAGCAGTCCTGTGGCAAATATATATATATTGTTATATAAAAACATTTATATTAATACTGAATCTATTTTTGTTTTGTTTACTGGCAACTTCTGATAAGCCTGTGTGTATTACATTTCATACACATTCAATTTCATATCTGATCTGTGACTTCTTCATTCGGTTTTCCTCCAGATTTGGCTAAGGTAAACAGAATGCCTGGGGTAAACATAAAAACAATTTGTTGCAGAAATAGGGCAGGATGATAAATAGATGAGCAAATATCAGTAAGCAGGCTATTACATAGCATCAAGAGGCTATTTGTAACGTCTCCTGAATAGAGGGAGTGAAGAAATTTCTGCGTTCTAATGCATTCATAGAGTAGCCATATCTGGTTATACAGCATCTGGTTATACAAAGCAAGCAGTGCTCTGACAAGAACAGAGGTGCTTGATGAAGTGCTGTGTGCATCCAGATCTATACTGAAAGAAATCTAAACACTTCACAGGCTAAAGCTAATGATGTATCACATGACAAGGGTATTAAAAACCAACAGATGTACTATAGAGGATGGAAATTCTTTTGGGATAATTTGGAAATAAAAGAGGAAAATTATTTTACATTAGCCAATGCATACTTCAGATATTAGCAATAACAAAAATATACACTGTCCAATCACTTTATTAGGTATACCTACTTGTTTCTACACTCATTATCCATTTTATCAATTCCACTTACCATAGAGATTAATTTTCAAATTTTATATTTACATTTACATTTACAGCATTTAGCAGACGCCCTTATCCAGAGCGACTTAGAATTGGTACAGTCTTACAATCCAAGCAATTGTGGGTTAAGGGTCTTGCTCAAGGACCCAACAGTGGCAGCTTGGCAGAAGTGGGATTTGAACCCTGGACCTTCTGGTCCATAGTCCAGTACCTTACCCGCTAGGCTACCACAGTTATATATTGTGTTCACTCACTGTCCACTCTATTAGGCATATAGACCTTATTGCTCTACCTTGTAGATGTAAAGTCAGAGACAACAGCTCATCTGTTGCACAGTTTGTGCTAGTCATCCTCTAATCCTTCATCCATGCTCACAGAACGCTGCCTACAGGATGCTATTGGCTGGACATTTTTGGCTGGTGGACTGTCACTTCAGTCCACCAGTTTCCCTGAGGTGATTAAAAACTCCAGCAGCACTGCTGTCTGATCCACTCATACCAGCACAACACACACTAACACACCACCATCATGTCAGTGTCACTGCAGTGCTGAGAATGATCCACCCCCCAGTTAGTACCTGATCTGTGGTGGTCCTGTGGGGGTCTTGACCATCAGAGAACAACGTAAAGGAGACTAACACAGTATGCAGAGAAACAGACGCACTACAGTCTGTAATTGTAGAACTACAAAGTGCATCTATATAGTAAGTAGAATAGCTAAACTGGACAATGATGCTTGAAGCAAGGAGGTGTACCTAATAAATGATTGGACAGTGTATCTATGACAGGAGTTTTACAAAAAAAAGATGCATATGTTTCCCTGCATTCCCCTAATATATAGATTTATTAATGTTTTGAACTGATGAGAACCAAAACCTACTGACAACAAATTTATAATGAGTATTTGATGATTTCTGTCAATACATGACGGTCAAAAGTTTCAGACCACTAGAGAAAATTACTCTACTCTGCATTTTTCCCAAATTTAATACAACGGTTTGCATTACAAATCATATAATCAGGATAATGATTTGACTGGGAATTGGGAATTTTCCTTATTTAATGTTGTATCAGCTACAGTGGCCATTTCACGATAAGCACAAGGTTACATCGAAATTAGTCATAAACACTCACACCAAGCCGATTTAACATAATCAGTTAACCTAATGCATGTCTTTGGACTGTGGGAGGAAACCAGAGCACCAAGAGTAAACCCACACGAACACAGGGAGGACATACAAACTCCACACAGGCAGAGGTCGGGTAACAAACCAGGAGCATTTAACACTTGGACTGAAAAGTGAAAAAAAATCTTGTTACCGGGTAATCTGGGGTTTTAAAATCCCAACATTCTTACAAAATGTTCCATATTTATGATGTTACTGAATGCTTGGCTTTCTCTGACTTCTGGTCCCACATGAATGTTTAATGGGGTTTTGGTCAGGTGACTGTGGAGGAATGTCTATTTAATCTAATTTGGTTTGTTGTTGCTAAGTTTTGAGTAGTGTTTGCGTCATTATCATGCTGCAGTGTGAATCTTTCTCCACAAAGATCCAAACAAGCTTTTTAAACAAGTGGTCTTAGACATTTGGCCCCCATTGTAGATACCTACATAATGAAAATCTGAAATCACACTACCATTACACTCTAATAAAAAGATAGGAACAGACAGAATGCTCCACTGTATTGTTCTAAGCACTGCAGTATGAATGATCTAGATATTGGGCTTTATTTACAAACCATTTGCCTGAAGAACTCATAAAAAAAGTGTTCTAGAAAATACATTTCAAAAACATTTAATGACTCTCCACAGGTGGCCTTAGACTTTCACCATAAGTGGGTTTTAAAGAAACATTACATTTCTTTGAATTGTCTGTCTCCAGTATGTTAGAAATTAGATTGAAAAAAGGCTGGAGTATTACTTTAACCACCAAAATTTTAAACTTTTTCAGTTGTGGAAAGTAACAGATTATATTAGATACGCTTCAATGTATTTACCATCGTTTGCATTACTGTGTTCATTTTAGATGACTGTCCTGTTTGCAGCTTGTATAAACTGTTGTACTCTGCTTCCTTTCATTTTCCTACACTGCTTCTTGCAGTCACAGGTAATCGGCTGCTCACAGTGCAGAAAGCTATTTTGCATTAGTCAGCCCACTTTCCCATAGCTCCAGCTTCCAAATCAGTTTTGAAAATTGCATTCTCTCTGTTGCTGACCAGATAATAGTTTGTGTGATTACCCTAGATTTCTACATAGCTGAAAGAAGCTGCCAATTGGTTTGGTAACATAATGTCTACATAAGAGTGCTATCACGGGCATATTTAAAATTTAAGTATTCTTACATTTGAGGTGTCAAACTTCATTGCTTAGTGTTGTGTCTGTATGCACCTGTCTCAACGTATGATCATATCATATATAATATATAATAATATAATATAATATATTGTCACTGATAGGACAAAAAAAATTCAAACTTGGATTCGTCACTCCATAATACTCTTTTCCACTGATTTTCATTTCACTCTTTGTGAGCTTTATCATATCTTAGATTTTTCACCCTGTTCACCTTCCAAAATAGTGAGTCCTTGTCTGCTACTCTCCCAAAAAGATTATTCCTGATCAAGATTCAAGATTTTTCAGGTTGTAGAAGGGTCCACTTGGCATCCAGATGAATCTGTCAGATGTGCTATTGCTCAAGTGTAAGGGCCGATCACATTAAATACTTGCCCCAGTAGCCTATAGGAGCTATTTTTCCCTGTTTCTTTTCAGGTTTTTAAATTCTACAGTGGTGCTTGAAAGTTTGTGAACCCTTTAGAATTTTCTATATTTCTGCATAAATATGACCTAAAACATCATCAGATTTTCACACAAGTCCTAAAAGTAGATAAAGAGAACCCAGTTAAACAAATGAGTCAAAAATATTATACTTGCTCATTTATTTATTGAGGAAAATGATCTAATATTACATATTAGTGAGAGGCGAAAGTATGTGAACCTTTGCTTTCAGTATCTGGTGTGACCCCCCTGTGCAGCAATAACTGCAACTAAACGTTTCCTGTAACTGTTGATCAGTCCTGCACACCGGCTTGGAGGAATTTTAGCCCATTCCTCCGTACAGAACAGCTTCAGCTCTGGGATGTTGGTGGGTTTCTTCACAATAACTGCTCACTTCAGGTCCTTCCACAACATTTCGATTGGATTAAAATCAGTACTTTGACTTGGCCATTCCAAAACATGAACTTCATTCTTCTTTAACCATTCTTTGGTAGAACGACTTGTGTGCTTAGGGTCGTTGTCTTGCTGCATGACCCACCTTCTCTTGAGATTCAGTTCATGGACAGATGTCCTGACATTTTTCTTTAGAATTCTCTGATATAATTCAGAATTCATTGTTCCATCAATGATGGCAAGCCCAGATGCAGCAAAACAGACCCAAACCATGATACTACCACCACCATGTTTCACAGATGGGATAAGGTTCTTATGCTGGAATGCAGCGTTTTCCTTTCTCCAAACATAACACTTTTCTTTTAAATCACAAAGTGCTATATTGGTCTCATCCATCCACAAAACATTCCTCCATTAGCCTCCTGGCTTGTTCACGTGATCTTTAGCAAACTGCAGACGAGCAGCAATGTTCTTTTTGGAAAACAGTGCTTTCTCCTTGAAACCCTGCCATGCACACCATTGTTGTTCAGTGTTCTCATGAACATTAACATTAGCCAATGTGAAAGAGGCCTTCAGTTGCTTAGAAGTTACCCTGGGGTCCTTTGTGACCTCACCAAGTATTTACACACCTTGCTCTTGGAGTGGTCTTTGTTGTATCTGGGGAGGGTAACAATGGTCTTGAATTTCCTCCATTTGTACACAATCTGTCTGACTATGGGTTGGTGGAGTCCAAACTCTTTAAAGATGCTTTTGTAACCTTTTCCAGCCTGATGAGCATCAACAACTCTTTGTAATATAGTAAATTCTAAAGGGTTCACAAACTTTCAAGCACCACTGTACATGCTGAGCTAATTATTAAGTTTTACCCACTACTCCCCAGTTTTGATCATCTGCAACTCTTTTAAATATAATTTAGCCTCATTTCAGGTGTTTGTATTTGATTGGCTATGTCCCATCACTGACTCCATTATGTTCACTGGCTCCTGGTGTATTCCAGCACCATTCACATGCCTGGCACAGTTTGCAATAAAAAAGCAGCTGGAGCCAGTGCCCAGTTCTGTTCTAGGGATCCAAATGGTCAGGGTCTTCTGCCAGGTGGACCTGGATATGCAAAGTATAAGGTGAACAGCTCCAGGACTGAGTAACTACTAATGGGCCTCAGCTGCTTGCAGCACTAATGGAAGCTCAATGTTCCACTCCATCTCTTCCATTAGTGTTTTGGGATTTTTATTCACAGTTTGATACAGCAGGAAATGAGCATGGCTTGATGTGGTTCTGTTAGTGAGGATAAGATTGATGTTCCTACAGTCACATGTCCAAGTGGGTCTGTACTAGCTTTAAGAGAAAGAGAGGACTTTAGCAGTCATGTGTACATGGGTCTTATACTCTGTGCAAATTATATGGCAACAAATGCTTTTTGAAAGGGGAAGTAGCTTTTCTTAAAAAGGGGGGTGAATTCAGGAAAATAAGAGCTGAAGAGGTGCAACTGAAAAATACATTTACTCTAATATACACCTATATCCAGATGTGACTTACAATTGATACAATTATACAAGGTACAATCCAAGTATTTGTGGGTTAAGGACATTGCTGAATGGCCCAGCAATGGCAGGCTGACACCGACACTTTCTGTCAAGTACCTTAACAACACTACAATTTACTTTGAGCCTGTGCTTACTATACAAATATAAATTGGACAATGTACATCAACATGGCACCCATGATGTACAGTGGGGCAAAAAAGTATTTAGTCAGCCACTGATTGTGCAAGATCTCCTACTTAGAAAGATGAGAGAGGTCTGTCATTTTCATCATAGGTACACTTCAACTATGAGAGACAAAATGAGAAAAAAAATCCAAGAAATCACATTGTAGGATTTTTAAAGAATTTAATTGTAAATTATGGTGGAAAATAACTATTTGGTCACCCACAAAAAAAGCAAGATTTCTGGCTCTCACAGACCTGTAACAACTTCTTTAAGAAGCTCTTCTGTCCTCGACTCGTTACCTGTATTAATGACACTTGTTTGACCTCGTTATCTGTATAATAGACACCTGTCCACAGCCTCAAACAGCCAGACTCCAAACTCAACCATGACCAAGACCAAAGAGCTGTCGAAGGACACCAGGAAGAAAATTGTAGACCTGCACCAGGCTGGGAAGAGTGAATCTACAATAGGCAAGCAGGTTGGTGTGAATAAATCAACTGTGGGAGCAATTGTAAGACATACAAGACCATTGATAATCTCCCTCGATCTGGGGCCCAACACAAGATCTCATTCCGTGGGGTCAAAATGATCATGAGAACGGTGAGCAAAAATCCCAGAACTACATGGAGGGACCTGATGAATGACCTGCAGAGAGGCTGGGACCAAAGTAACAAGGCTACCATCAGTAACACACTACACCAAGAGGGACTCAGACCCTACAGTCCCAGGCGTGCCCCCCTGCTTAAGCCAGTACATGTCCAGGCCCGTCTGAAGTTTGCCAGAGAGCATATGGATGATCCAGAAGAGGATTGGGAGAATATCTTGTGGTCAGATGAAACTAAAATATAACTTTTTGGTAAAAACTCAACTTGTCGTGTTTGGAGGAAGAAGAATGCTGAGTTGCGCCATACCTACTGTGAAGCATGGGAGTGGAAACATCATGCTTTGGGGCTGTTTTTCTGCAAAGGGGACAGGACGACTGATCCGTGTTAAGGGAAGAATGAACGGGGCCATGCATCGTGAGATTTTAAGCCAAAACCTCCTTCCATCAGTGAGAGCATTGAAAATGGAATTTGGGTGGGTCTTCCAGCATAACAATGATCCCAAACACATCGCTCGGGCAATGAAGGTGTGGCTCCGTAAAAAGAATTTCAAGGTCCTGTAGTGGCCTAGCCAGTCTCCAGACCTCAGCCCCATAGAAAATTTGTGGAGGGAGTTGAAAGTCTGTGTTGCCCCAAAACATCACTGTTCTAGAGGAGATCTGCATGGAGGAATGGGCCAAAATACCAGCTACAGCGTGTGCAAACCTGGTGAAGACTTACAGGAAACGTTTGACCTCTGTCATTGCCAACAAAGGTTATGTTACAAAGTATTGAGTTGAAGTTTTGTTATTGACCAAGTACTTATTTTCCACCATAATTTACAATTAAATTCTTTAAAAATCCTACTATGTGATTTCCTGGGTTTTTTTTCTCATTTTGTCCCTCATAGTTGAAGTGTAGCTATGATGAAATGACAGACCTCTCTCATCTTTCTAAGTAGGAGAACTTGCACAATAAGTGGCTGACTAAGTACTTTTTTCCCCCACTGTATATATATTTTTTTGTTTGTTTGTTTTTTTTGTTTTGTTTTGTTTTGTTTTTCTCTAATACCCACAATCATGTTACAATATAAAAAACTAACTAAACAGAAAAAGAGAGCAAACTCTGAATGCCACACCACAGAGCCCTGCATAAGCAGAGAACAAGTGACTGAATTTAAAACTTCAGACAAAACAATTGCATAAAAAAATGACAAAAAAACACAGTCTAGTGAAAAGTGTGCAAAACCATACCATCAGCTGAAAATAAACACATCCCATACTGCATAAAAATTGTTGGTAACCAGAATAACTTTTTACTGTACTATAGCAGGGTGGAATATTTGGATAAAACTACTCCACAACGGGGTAAGACAACAGTAGTTTAAATTGCTTAATGTTTTAAACCCAGCATGAAATCAGCATGTTTTCTAACCATTTCTCACTTCGGGGAAATGTATCTGCATTCTTGTGTGGGGTAATCTCTGATACACCAGAGATGATTGATTGATTAGATGGAAAAATGTTGAAACATTCCTTTATGTTTGTCGCTGTGCTTTGTGCCTGTGCTAACCTCAGCCTCTCTATTTTTATTATGTTATCAAATCAGGGCTTCCTTGACACACTATATGGACAAAGTAGTGGGACACCTACACATTGGTCCTTCAATAGCTATAATGAAATTCCATTCTAAGTTAGTCCTTCCTTTGCAGCTATAACAGCTTCCACTTTTTTTGGAAGGCTTTCCAAATGATTTTGGACTGTGTCTGTGGCAATTTTTCCCATTCATCCAGAAGAGCATTTGTGAGGTCAGGCACTGATGTTGGACGAGAGTTCACATCTCACAAGATTTTTCATGGGGTTCAGGTCAGGCCTCAACCCCATGTGGGCCAGTCAAGTTCTTCCACACCAAACTTACCCAACCACACCTTTATGAACCTTGCTTTGTGCACTGGGGCACTGTCATTCTGGAACAGAACAGGGCCTTCCCCAACTGTTTCCACAATGTTAGAAGTTTACAATTGTCCAAAATGTGTCGGTATGCTGAAGCATTAAAATTTCTCTTCACTGGAACTAATGGACATAGGCCAACCCCTGAAAAACAACCCCATTGTATTATCAGTCCTCTACCAAACCTTTGAGTTGGCACAATGCAGACTGGTCCATCAGATTGCCAGATAGAGAAGCATTATTTTTCACTCAATGGAACACATTTTTCTACTGCTCCAGAGTCCAGTTCCAAAGTGCTTTACACCATTCCATCCGACCAGGCATTGTGCTTGGTAATGTAAGGCTTGCATGCACCTGCTCAGCCAATGGAAACCCATGTCAGGAAGGTCCCACCACAAAGTTGCTGTGTTGATGTTAATGCCAGAGGAGGTTTGGAACTCTGCAGTTATTGATAAACTGTAACTTCAATTTAAAAAAGGTACTCCTTTTTTACCTTTTTCAACCTGTTATATGAGGTGTTTTTGTTTTTTTTATCAGAATCCCTTTCTTGCAAAAATGCACTCAGGCATGAACAATCACAAGTACAGGCTTTAGGATTCAAATTAAACTCAAAATTATTGACAAATTAACAGGTTTTCTTCATCAGATTAATCAGCTGTGGCATTGCTGGAAGGCTGATCATTTTTGTCACCCCAATACAATGTGGTTTTTACTCCAAAAAGAACTTTCGCTCTAGTTGGAGGAGATAGGCTTAGTCAGGCCATATATTTTGTTTCACTGGCTTTTCTACTCAAGAAAAGACTTCTGCAGAATTTGTGACAGCTTTGATAGTGAACAATTACATGTAAGTAAAGGCACAGTAACGGAAAGGCGGCAAAAAGTTTAGAGAGGTTTGCCTGCCCCCTGTTGGTTTCTGGGCATGGTGACACTTAAACATGTGGCTTATGGATGCCGGCGTTTTTGAGGAATGTTTTCTCAGAACATGTGTTTACAAAAAGTAATAAATAATACATAAACCTGTCAAGAAGAATTATGCAGTTGATATCATTAATACATTATAATTAAAAGCTAATGATGCTTTGCTGTATCCAAATTCCTGCACAATGTTTTTTCGTTTTGTTTTTTATGTGTTAACACAGTCAACCATGTCTGCATGTGACGCCCAACCAGACCACAAAGCCACTCGACCCCAGGCCCCTGCGGTGGTGGGTCATTAACTTTTCCACCTGAAGCACCAACAATATTTGAGTTTCTGCCAAATATAATTTCTGACAAGAAGTTACTTTGTATCAGATTTACAAAAATATCTAAATAATTAATCAGAAGGATACAGGCATATGTAATGGGTAATTGATGAGCTCCTATCACTGGCCCACTAGGTGGAGGTAGAAGCCAAATGTTATCTTGATGAACTATTCATTCATTCATTTTCTTATCCGCCAGTCCTAGTCGGAGTCGCGGAAGACCCGGTGCCACAGGGCGCAAGGCAGGAACAACGCTAGACAGGGCGATAACCCATCAGAGTGCACATACACTCACATACTCAAACTTTAAGGGGCACTTTGGAAACACCAATTAACTTAACTGTCTTTGGAATGTGGGAGGAAACCGGAGTACCTGGAGAAAACAGAAACAAACATGGGGAGAACAAACTCCTTACAGGCGAAGACCGGGATCATGTAGGTATACTTAATCAAAAAATTAGAGGAACACTTTTTAATCAGAGTATACAGTAGCATAAACTCAGTTCAACTTCTGGGATATTGATCGGGTCAGTTATGTAGCAAGGGGGTTGTTTATCAGTTTCAGCTGCTTTGTTGTTAATGAAATTAACATCATGTGCACTAGAGAAGCAACAATGACATGACCACTAAAGCAGGAATGGTTTAATAAGTGGAGACCATTGACTAGTTTTGCAGTTGGCTAGGGTTAGCGTCACTACTAGTACCATGATCTCTACAGAGGTTGCACAGGTATTCCACCTCCTGCAAGATGGCACATCAATACGTGCCATTGCCAGAAGGTTTGCTGTGTCCCAGCAAAGTCTTAAGAGTATGGAGGAGATTCCAGGAGATAGGCAGTTACTCTAGGAGAGCTGAACAAGGCCGTAGAAGGTCCTTAACCCCTCAGCGCGACCGATATCTGCTCCTTTGTGCAAGAATGAACATTATGAGCACTGCCAGAGCCCTACAAAATGATAGTGTGAATGTGTCTGACCAAACAATCAGAAATAGGCTTCATGAGGGTGACCTGAAGGCCCGATGTCCTGTAGTGGGCCCTGTGTGCACTTCCCAGCATTGTAGAGCTTGATTGGCATTTGCCATAGAATTGGCATTTGCCATCTGGATTTCACAGATGAAAGCAGGTTTCACCTGAGCACGTGACAGACGTGGCAGGGTTGGGAGACACCAGGGCGAATTTGGTAGCCTGTGGTAGCCTAGCGGTTAATGTACTGGATTATGCACTAGAAAGTCCAGGGTTCAAATCCCATCTCTGCCACGCTACCACTTCTGGTTCCTTGAGCAAGGCCCCTAACCCACAATTGCCTGGATTGTAAGACTGTGAAGTGGGGCAAAAACGTATTTAGTCAGCCACTGATTGTGCAGGTTCTCCTGTTTAGAAAGATGAGAAAGGTATGTAATTTTCATCATAGGTACCCTTCATCTATGAGAGACAAAATGAGAAAAAAAAATCCAGGAAATCACATCGTAGGATTTTTAAAGCATTTAATTGTAAATTATGGTGGAAAATAAGTATTTGGTCAACAACAAAATTTCAACTCAATACATTGTAACGTAACCTTTGTTGGCAATGACAGAGGTCAAACGTTTCCTGTAAGTCTTCACCAGGTTTGCACACACTGTAGCTGGCATTTTGGCCCATTCCTCCAAGCAGATCTCTTCTAGAGCAGTGATGTTTTGGGGCTGTCACTGGGCAACACGGACTTTCAACTCCCTCCACAAATGTTCTATGGGGTTGAGGTCTGGAGACTGGCTAGGCCACTCCAAGACCTTGAAATGCTATTTACGGAGCCACTCCTTTGTTACCCGAGTGGTGTGTTTGGGATCATTGTCATACTGGAAGATCCAGCCAAGTTCCATCTTCAATGCTCTCACTGATGGAAGGAGGTTTTGGCTTAAAATCTCACGATACATGGCCCAATTCATTCTTCCCTTAACACGGATCAGTCGTCCTGTCCCCTTTGCAGAAAAACAGCCCCAAAGCATGATGTTTCCACCCCCATGCTTCACAGTAGGTATGGTGTTCTTGGGATGCAACTCAGCATTCTTCTTCCTGACGACAAGTTGAGTTTTTA
>JAJAGP010001391.1:0-198228 GCA_025084515.1 Ancistrus triradiatus
TTTCAGTTTTTCATTTCTAAAAAAAGTTTAAAATATCCAATAAATTTAGTTCCACTTCACGATTGTGTCCCACTTGTTGTTGATTCTTCGCAAAAAATTACAATTTCATATCTTTATGTTTGAAGCCTGAAATGTGGCAAAAGGTTAAAAAGTTCAAGGGGGCCGAATACCTTTGCAAGGCACTGTATATATTCAGTGATGCTTGAAAGTTTGTGAACCCTTTAGGATTTTCTATATTTCTGCATAAATATGACCTAAAACATCATATTTTCACACAAGTCCTAAAAGTAGATCAAGAGAACCCAGTTAAACAAATGAGACAAAAATATTATACTTGGTCATTTAGTTATTGAGGAAAATGATCCAATATTACATATTAGTGAGTTCATTTTTATATATATATATATATATATATATATATATATATAAATTTCATAATAGCTACTGACCTGATCTGGCCTCCCCGCACCCCAAAAAAGGACCCACCAGTAATAGTAAACACAAGCCGCTAGTCTGGAGTTTAATTACAAACCGCCCCTTGCCGTTCCAAAAAAAGAAAATGAAAGAAAAAGCGCTTTATGTGCCCATGTTAAAGTTTTTCCACTGCGGACTGTTAACGAGGTGCGTTCAACAGTGCCACAATTTCTCGGTCCAGCTATTGTCGGTTTCAGACTACAAACAGCGTTCGCTTGTTTGCCTGTGGTTAGGACTACAAAAAAACGTAAAGCTTAATATAAATAAATAAAGGTTAGGCTCTAATTAAGTAACTGACACTGCTGTGGCACGCATTCACAGTCGCGCTTTATACACAATAACGTGACTGAGCGCAGACTGAACTGCGTAGCCGAGCTAAGCGAACTGTTGAAGGTCCGTACTCATCTAGGATGAAGACGAGGGTGAGGAATATCATGGGTGCCCCCCTCACACTCCGAGAGTCAGAGCCCTAAAACCAGGACCAACAGGCACCTCCACAGCCTTTTTCCCGAGGCCATCATCCTCCTGAACGAGAACCCCTCTCACATGTAGCATCTTTTTTATTTGGGTTCAAGTCACTGTACACCTGCACCAAGAGAAGTTCTTTGTACTCCTGGTACTTCGTGAATGAATGATTCTGAGATATTAACTAGTAGTATTATTGGACCCGTCTCTTGATTTATACCTTACCATATAAGGAATTGTTTTTCTACGGAAGCTAGAGCGTGAGAAATAAAACGAGACGTGGTTTGCAGAACGGCTCCTTAAAAGGGAATCAATCTTCATGTACAGCATCTATAGGTATCAGTTTCCTCATTGTTGTTACTGTAGTCCGCCTGTTTGGGAGGAGGAGGAGGAGGAGGAGGAGGAGGAGGAGGAGGACTGTGCTGGCTTCGCACTGCACCACCTGATTGGTCCCTATAAAGTGTCCAGCACTCTGAGACGTCCAGTCGTGTTCATTATGAATTCGTTTGGAGTCGTGCTGCTCCTTCTTGCTTGTGGTGGCTGTTCGGCGGAAGTCGTGAATAATTTTAATACGTGCGCTAAATTTTTTGCCAATCCAAATGGAACTCCGTCCCCTCCAACAGCATTTCATGGAAATCAGTACAAAAGTATCTGCCAGACTCTAAAAGGCGTTGCTGAATTTGCTACGTATTATGACACAGCAAACAGGATCCCCGTGTTCTCGGCCTACATTTTTACCGGTCTCAAGAAAAAGTGCAGCAGAACTAATATTTGGTTTATTGAACCTCAGGTAAGTACAAGTTTTCTGCATATACTCCAGTTCCCTTCCACCTTCTTCCCAAAGACTATTAAGACTGAACATTTAGACCAGTTGGCAGGGTCTAAAATGTTGCAGGGTTAGTTCCCAGCCACTGTATTCAGCACTGATCCTAAACCTGGATAAAAGGGGCAGGTATTGGCAGAAAGAGCATCCGGCGAGCCCTAATGGGAGCGGCTGAAAGAAGAAGAATTAATTAGTGCTAATAATTAGTGTAAATAAATAATTAGGCAAAAGTAAATGGTGGTCATTAGCTACACGAAACTGAACAGTAATGGAGAAATCTACAAGGAAAAGGTGAAAGATGTTGCTCAGCAGTAGCATGGGAGTGTAACACAAAGAATCTGTAAGCTAGAGCTTAGACCTTACAAATATCGGTAAGTAACAACAAAAATCAGAATGAGCTCTGTAGATGTTACATCCTTCATATGAAGTCTGCATTAACAAATATGTTGTGATGAAAGTGTGTGTCCAAAATGTCTAATAAATAACAGTTTTAGACAATAGTATGCTGGTTACTTGGCTTTACCAGCTTTAGTGACAAGACCATGCCAGTCCACCAGCTAAACCACCACCTCACCAGCTCTAACCAGTATAAATCTACTTGGGCCAACATGGAACGCACATGGTCTTGCAGCTTTAACCAGCATACCAGCAACCAAAACACATCATAACTCGTTTTCAGTCACATCTCTCTTCTCTCTGCCCAAACTCTACAGCTGGACAATCAAACCCGAGGTGGAGATATGGCTTATTCAACCACTGTACCCAAAGCAGACCGTGGGAAAAATCAGGCTTTGAATAAAGATTACGCAAATTCTGGCTATGATAAAGGACACCTGGCTTCAGTCTATCATGCCTCCTCACAGGCATGCGCCGACGCCACCTTTACGCTCACCAACGCCGCCCCGCAGGATCCTGACTTCAACCGGCAGGCAGACGTGGTGGGACACTGAGAAAAACATGGCTAACATACTTTCAACAAGATGCACTAATATTGGCCTGTTTGCTTATGTTGTCACTGGGGTGGTGCCAGGTCAGCAAAAACTAAAGAACAGAGTTTCGGTGCCCAGTCACTTCTGGACTGCGTACTGTTGCCTTGATAACAATAATAGACCTACACTCTCTGGGGCATATTATGGAGTTAATAGTAACGTTCCAGTAACAGCTATGACTGTGCAGCAACTTGAGGTAAATCTGACAAATGATTATAAAACAGGTTTCCAAGTGTTTGGTGGAGGATGCTAGGAATAATGGCTAAACATAACAACATATAGCAAAAAAAGCCTCTGCATAAGACGTTCCTGCCCATGGGTGATTGAATGGTCTTTTGATTTTCTCTATGATGGCTCCTTGTCCTTTTCTTTCTCGGGGTTAAAGTGTAGAAATTTCCACCGATCATCCTGAACCCACTGCCTGTTTATCAATGTCTAACCAAACTATTTACTTGCATAGAAATATAAAAAAATGAAAAATGGTTTGTACTCTTAATGTCATGTTGTGTCTCAGTAACTAACCAATTAAATGTCTAACGATGAACTTTGGTCTGTTTTGTATTATTTTTTTATTATTCAGCTAAAAGCTTACCTCAGTTAGATGACCGTGACTCACAGTTGTAAGAATTATTAACGTGAATTTGAATTATCTTGATGTGAAAGTAATGGTGCTACAATATAGTAATAGTATAGTAATAGTAATAGTAAGTAAAAAAACAAACAAACGAACGTATTGATTCGGCTCGATCGCTTCAGGTTCAGTCCGTTATGATTCAATTTTATTTTGATTGACAGCCTCGGTGCGCGCGCCGCGCTACTCGGTGCAGGTGAGTCGTTTCGGTAACTCGCAACAAACTCGCAACAAACGGCTCGCGGAGTGTATTATAATCGTTTCTAAACAAAGAGAAACGATTATTTTCACACCAGCCTAACACGGACGGTTAAAAACGTGCGACAAACATATGAAAAATCTCCAGTTCAGACCGATTAAACGCGAGACTAAGGAAAAGAATCAGTGAGTCACTGAACACGAAGTGGTTCAAACAGGCTGAACGGTAAAAATGAACGACTATCATCGCTTTTAAACAACACGCATCATGAATATTTAAAAGTAATTTATCCCAAAAACGTCACAAATTATACAAATAGTCACAAATAACATGGTACACACGTAAGCATGAATGAATGCTGTTCACTGCCAGCCCTTTATGCTAACTCTGGCATTTTCACACAAAATAAACCAAATGAAAACGTACATTTAGCCAACATAAGCTAATACATCCATCAAGTAACTGCACAATGCAGAACAAATATTCGAATTTACACAAATATCGCTTTTAAAAATTTGGCGACTTTTAACCAATAGGTGGCAGAATCCCAAGCAGCACGTAATTAGAGTTAACCTTCAAAAATAGTGGGTATAGTACGTATAGTTTATGCAAGTGTGTCATTAGCATACTTATTTTAAACTAATTAAAAGTAAGTATGCTTTCAGCTTACTGTTTATGCACTTATCAGACATATACTAAACAAAGTAAACTTGCTTTATACTGACAAGTTTACAGAAAAAAATAACTATATTTGGGATATACTTGTACTTATGTTTAAGTATACTATATTATACTGATAAATATAAAGAGCCTAAGCACATTCGGCCTATACCTGTACATCTTCTGTTCAAGATGTCCTTGTAGTTTTTGAAAAATTAATTAATTATGTATTAAAACATTTCTCAGGTGCTTTTTAAATTATGTAATTTCATATCATGTGTGTAATTACTACACTCTTAAGACGTTATGACAGGCTTAGATAAGACACTTTGAGACATTTTGTTATACTAAGACTTCTTAAGACAGACTGAATGAAGACATCTCTGTGTCTTGAGACATGAAAGTTAGTGTCTTAAGACATGGAAGTAATAATTTTGTGTGTCTTGAGGACATGCCTTGTCTTGTCATGCCATTACGTCTTGAGACGCAGAGATCTTATGTCTTAAGATTTAGAGCTATTTTAATATTATTATTAGATATATTAATACATATTAATATATTAATATGTATTAATATATTAATATATTATTAGAACTATTTCAATTCCCGATCGCATCTGTATCATATATATAGTAGGTTTTTACAGCATCTTAATCATTTTCTTCTCGTACCGGCGGATTATATTTTTTGCCGCTAATCGTTATTTAGTAACTTTACAGGTATACCGGCTTGTGTTTGCAGTAATTAGCCATTAGCTAATTACCAGAGTTGCGTCTTCTTTTGCAGTAGTGGTGTTTTATAACTATTTTACAGTCTTTTCCCACCTTCTTTTGAGACTTAGTTTTTTGTGACGTTTTTTGTATTAACTAACTTGTATTAATGCTTTAATCGGGCATTGCATGGACATCGGCTGCAGGCGAACCTATCTGACTCGGCACCCAACAAAACCACACCGAAGTAAGTACCTTTAATTCATAATGTCAACATGGCTTCGCGTGCTTGTTCCCTGTGCAGAGTGGGCATGTTAGCTATTCTTCCTTCCGTCATTAGTTGTTATGTAAATTTTACTTGTGATAGGGTAGGCTTGTAAGCCAGACTCTGAGGAGAAGATTGTAGTTTAGAGGGCGGCATACAGACATTGAGAAGGCGAGCTCAGCTCCTAGCTTAGAAGATCTGGCTTGGCCACAGTGCAGTTAGAGCCCCCGCCCGGCAGACCCTCGCAGCAGGGCAAGAGTGGATGACGGGTAAGTAGTAAGGCTAGTCCACAAGAGCACCCTCTTTACCTGTTCACGTGTCAAACAGGTTTACCATCCTCAGTGATGCACCCCAATGAGCAGCCTGTTGAAAGAGTCTGGTCATAGGTGACTCTATTTACGCCACGTTTGAAAATTGCAACCATTAGGGACCACCAGCAAGCTAGAGTTCTATGGATCCCGGAGCCAGAGTGCAGGGGAACATTGCGCACCGATATTAGTGAACTCAAAGGAGCCGCAGACAGATTCTCAGAATAGTTATTAATGACATTGAGTTATAAATGATATACGCCTTCGTCAGTCAGAGGTTACTAAGGCTAATTTGTAGAGGTGGTTAGAGTGGCGTAAGGCGACGATGTCCGGATGAGTGCAGTAAGTGTTGCTCTGACCCATCCCAATGCGGCGAGGTGACCAAGCTACAGCAGGTACATTTAGATTTTACAGCATTTAGAAGACGCCCTATCCAGAGCGACTTACCAATGATACAATCTTACAATCCAAGCAATTTGTGGGAAGGGTCTTGCTCAAGGACCAACAGTGGCAGCTTGCCACAGGTGGGGATTTGAAACCTGGAACTTTTGGTCAATAGCCAGTACTTTACCCGCGAGGCACCAACAGTCCCACTGCTGGTGTCAAGGGTTTGCTCTGAAAACAAAGTGGGCTATATAGCACGACAAGCCTTTGAGGGTAAGCCTTGCCTTTTAGGATGGGGCGGTTGTCCATTCCACTTGGGAGGGTGCTGCTCCTCCATCTCCTGCAACATTGCCCATAGTCTTTAGGCCCGATTTGGTTAGGGGCTGACTATCCAGAGAGGGGTCAGGGCAGCAGACAGACACGGCTTAACCAACTGTCGGATGGTAGCATGCCCGTCACCCCAGAACCCACATTATGAAACTGTGTTCGTTTTACCCGCATCGGAGTTAAACGTAAAGCTTCAACAAAGTCTGGTAATAACTCATTAGTATAAAACACAGGAAAGCTCCCAAACAAATAACAACATTAGGGACTAAAGCTAGGATTAGTAACATTAGATAACTTAAAACAAAAGCAGTGATGGAAATAAAATGATCACTGATAAACGCTTACACACTCTCTGTTCACTGAGAACTTGGATTAGACCTGATGAATATTAGCCTTAAATGAAGCCTCCACCTCCTGGATTACAGTCATGCTAGCGCCTCGACCTATGGTCGAGGGGGGCATAGCCACAATTTTTTGACAAGAGCTAAGTGAGGGTTACAAACTAAATCCCATGACAAGGCTAATTCTTTGAGAAATACTGATTCCTTACTAATGTGACCTGATCCATCGTTATGAAGTCAAAACCACCACTCTTTTCACTTATCACTATTTTACCGTACTCTGGTCCATATTCAGAATTTCGTCAGGAATTTGCTAACGTTCTTTCCGCTTCACTTACTGTCAACAGATAAGCTTTAATTGTAGGTGATTTCAATATTCACTTTGACAATGAGCAGGATCCACTTAAAAAATGCTTTCGAGTCCGTCTTAGGAAATCTGGGTACACTCAGAATGTGATGGGGACAACCCACCACTGTAATCATAACTTAGATCTAATATTAAAAATTTGGTATCAATATAGGACAAACTTGATGTTTTCCGCAAAGTGATTCAGATCACTTCTTTTAGTATTGAGCATCTCAATAAATAAAATCCTTCTGCCTCGTTACACCACCAAGCGCACTATCACATCTGCTACTCCAGCTGAGTTTATTAAAAAAACCTAACCAGACTTGAAATTTAATACATACACCTACAGAAGATCAAATCCTCTGAGTGTGTAAATGACCAATTTAGAATGTGTGCTTCGCCTCAACCCTGGGACACGGACTGCTCCTGCTGGGTCAAACGCATTAGGGAAAAAAAAAAAAAAAGGCTAGCACCATTTGTTATAATGCAACACCCGTACCTTAAAAGCAAAGAAACCCACGGCATCCTAGGCGCAAGTGGAGACATAGTTTAAAGTGGAGGTGTTTAAAATTGCTTGGGGGGACAGCATGGCAGAGTTATAGGCAGGCCCTCACTAAAGCTAAAAGCTGCATACTTCGCCTCAATAATAGAGAAAAAATAAGATTGAAATATCCAAGATTTCTCTTTAATACAAGTCTTCCAAACAAAAAAACCCACGAAGTGACTTCATGTTCTGTGAATTTTTAACCAGTATTTCCTGACTTTTTTAATGATAAGATAGAACACATTAGGCATAAAACTTCCAATGCTCATCCACATCACCAACAAACTATTCAGTCGCCTTCCGATGCAGCACTAGTGAAGACATCTGTTAATGAGCTGCAAATCAAGATTAGAATCTTTTACCCCACTTACTAATACTGAACTATCCGCACTGATCCAGCTCGTATAAGTCATCAAACAGGTTGTTAGATCCAATTCCTACCCGTCGACTCAAACAAGTATTTACCTTAGTGTTATAGAGCTAGTGTAGTTATTTAAAATTCATCTTACCTTAGGTTATGTGCCCAAAATCCTTTAAGTCTGCCGTTATCAAACCACTGATTTAAAAAAGCCCAATCTTGACCCTTGTGTGATATTACTTATAGACCAATTTAATCTACGGTTTCTGTCCAAAACGTAGGAAATTTAAGATATAAAGCCATCATATATCAGCAGCTCTGCGTTACATTCAAAAAATGAAATTTATGAAACATTTCAGTCTGGCTTCAGGCCCCCATAATAGTACGAACAGCATTAATTAGGGTCTAATGACCTTGTTAATGTCTCCGATAAGGATGTGTTTCTTTATGTTCTGTTAGATTTAAGTGCAGATTGACACTATAGATTCTGATGTTTTAATAAACAGACCTAGAAAATACTGTAGGTATTAAGGGATCAGCACTTTCTTGTTTTTTTTTTTTAAATCCTAACTTAAACCCGACCCGGTAGGTACCCAGTTTGTTCATATAAATAATTAAGGTCTAAGCTCTCAAAAGTGAAGTATGCGTGTCTCAGGAGTCGTGCTTGCCCGCTTTTATCTCTCTATACATGCTGACACAGGCTCAGTTATTTGTAAAACATGCGCAATTAGTTTCCACTGCTATGCAGATGATTACATAGCTGCTACATATCAGCCAAAACCAAATGGACATCCTTACCAAGAAGCAAAATTGAGGACTTTGTACAAGGAAATAAAAGATTGGATGTTAATTTCTAATTTTCTCTTATTAACTCAGATAAAAAACTGAGGTGCTATTAGTGGGACCCCAAGGCCTGTGAGAGACAGGTTAGCTACATCTATCCTAATCTAGAGATGGCTGTCCAGTATTGCCCAGCCGTCTGTTAAAATCTAAACTTAGGGTCACATTTGATTCAGATCTCTCCTGGATGGCACACATTTAGCGCATCATCGAATTGCTTCTTTCATTAAGTAATATCGCTAAAAAACTTAGAAAATATCCTCTCTTTAATATGCAGAGAAAACTTGTTCATGAGTTTATAACTCAAGGTTGATTACCGTTAATGCCTTACCTTACTGGATGCTCTAGTAAATCTATAAATAAACTTCAGTTAGTTCAGAATGCAGCTGCCCGAGTGCTAACTTCGCACTAGGAAAATTTGATCATTAATCAATCCTGTTCTATCATCACTGCACTGGTTACCAGTCACTCCGCATTGATTACGAAAATACTTTTCTTATAAACTTAGAAAGCCTCTACATGGCCTGGCCCCACTTACCTGAGTGGACCTCTTAGAGTTTTAACAATCCAACTCGCTCCTCGTTCGCAGGGTGCAGGACTTCTTTTAGTGTCGAGAATTAAACAAAGGTCACAGCAGGGGGAACAAGGCTTTCTATACATGGCCCCCCAACTATGGAATAAACTTCCCACTTTCGTTCGAATTCAGGAACCTCTCCAAAGTTTTAAGTCTAGGCATAAAGACCTACTTATTTACGCAGGCTTTGACTAGATTTAGGACCCAGGTTCATGGCTTGGGTTGCTGGGGCCGGCTGAAACTAGGCTTCGGTCCTCGTGAATCTTGACTCATGCATCCTTTGGCCTTTAGAATAAGGGCAGACTGGGGGTTCATGTCAAGAGAGTATTATGGTGGATCAGAGACGTTGGGTTTGCTTGTCTTCGCCTCTCGTTGGGGTTGCAATGTCTCATGTGATCCCTCTTGGCTGTTGTTTCCCTACCCGTTATCCTCTTTCTAGCTTCTAGCTGATGCTGCTAGAGCTAATTTGCTGCCGGGTGGTCCAGTGCTACACTTGGCATCAGGTCATTGACATGGCATCAGTGTTGTTAATAAAACACTGATGCTATTAATCAAATAATAATTACATTTGTCTGTTTTCTCTACGAGCTGGTTCCGGAGGCAGTTCCGGCCCACACATGATGTTCATTGATGGAGCTCCACTGGCAGAATACATTTATTCGACCCTGACTCCATGACTTTAGTTGGCTCTTCGATTTATCATCATACCCGGGGGCATAATGTCGATGTGGCATACTTCAACATTCTATTAGAAATTTGACTCCATGACTTTAGTTCGCTACTAGATTTATAAATCTACGCCCGCCCAAGAGGTTGGGCCCCTTTTTGAGTCTGGTCCTCCCAAGGTTCTTCGTAGAACATGGGTTTTTCCTTGCCACTGTCGCCCTAGGCTTGCTACAATTTGGATTGGACGTAGTATTAGAGATAATCTAACTTGTAAGTTGCCTTTGAGGACCAATGCTCCATTTAAAAGCGCTATATAAATAAATCTGACTGAATTGACTTGACTACTATGGTTTCATCCCCCCAATCACAAAAACATTCTTCCAATAGCCTTCGGGCTCGCCATGTGATCTTTTTTAGAAAACTGCAGACGATCAGAAATGTTCTTTTTGGAGAGCAGTGGCTTTCTCCCTGACAGCTTTGCCATGCACCACATTGTTGTTCCGTGTTCTTCTGATGGTGGACTCATGAACATAACATAGCCATGTGAGAGAGGCCTTCAGGTTGCTTCGAAGGTACCCTGGGGGGGTCCTTGTGCATCGGCGTTCTGCTATTACACCTGCTCCTGAATGCGAGCGGGAATATTGAAATGCTGTTGATGATTGGCTCTGCCTCGGCCCAGTTTCCAGAAAATGACTTTCTGCACAGACCACAGTTTCCCGATGACAGGGACTACCTGTGTTCAGGCCGGTACTGATTGGTCAGTCTTGTCCGGCTTAAAGATGTCAGTGAATTTGAGCCTTCTCCTTTTCTTGATGGTCATTGGTGCATTTTCGTTGAAATCTAGGATCTGTCCACCCGTGTGGTTATCACTTCTCCGCTCCTCCCTGCATAAGTAGAGCTCAAGTGTAGATATTCATTGAGGAGAGTTGAATGTCCATGTCTCTGTAGTCATCAAGAAGACGGTTTGAAACCCGATGATTGTGTTGAAAAACGATCCTTTTAAGATGGGCTTTAAGTATTATTCAGTCTTTCTTCCCTCTTTTATAATACTTCTTATCCTTCATTATGTTCTTTCTATCAATTTATTATTTCTTTTTTTCTGTATTTTTTTTATTATTTAATTGATTATCCATGTCCCTTCCTTCCTTCTGTTCTCTCAAGTCAAGTTCATTAGTCAGAATATTTATATAGCGCTTTTTACAATGGAACCTGTTCTTCCTCACTTTTTCTTTCATTTGATCTTTTTTCTTTCTTTTCCTTCTTTTTCATGAATCTTTTTCTTTTTTATTGCTTTCTCTTTCTTCTTCCTATTCATTTTTTATTTTCTTCTCTATTTCGTCCTTTTCTTTCCTTCTTTCTTTTCTTTTCTTTCCTTTCATATTTTTCTTTTCCCCTTCTTTCCATCTTTCTTTCTTACTTTCTTTCTTTTCTTCCTTGTAAAAAATACAGCAGATCATAATTTATGGATTTTTTCACCACAAAATAACAGAATAGCATTACTGGCACTCTAAGAAAAGTTCAAGTTTGTTCTCTGCAGAGGGGTGGTGGAGGTTGCCAGGTCCACGTGTTTCCTTCGGAGTCCGTGTTGAGCTTTTACCTGTGGTTGCTGAGGACCGTCAGTCTTCTATAATCTGCAGAGATATGAGAAAGAACAATATGAACGGACTGCATTGTATCATAAACACAATACAATGGGACGGTCAGGGGACACAAACAGACACGGCTTTGACATTTGTTGATAAACTGGAGATCCTCTGGTCATCTTTACTCCTCAAAGACTCAGGGTCTCATGGATGCTGCTTTTGTGCCAAGCCATGATTATAATCACCTGTTTAAATCACATCATTATTTAGTTTTTTAAGGGTGAATTAGGTCCTGCACCCTTTATAACCTCCTCTTTATCCATGCAGGCATTCCCGCTGTCAGTCCTGGTGTTCACTCTACCAAAGAGGAGCTTAGGCTGAGAGCTGCTACAGGTCACTAACTGGACTGGCAGGAGTCTTTGTTTTAGTTTTGCCGACACTTAAAGAGGGTGAATACCCAAAACTATCTGTCACTTCAGTGTTCAAGTGTGTTTGTAACAGATCAGTGAAATATTTTAAACTCTGACATTAATTTAAGGAAAATGTATTCTATTCGGCACTAAACCTGGTGAATCGGACATTTCCGGATGCCAAAATCAGAATGAGAACAGCAATGAAAACAAAGAGGACACAAGGGCTCCCTAGCTGAGAGTCCCTGACTTTACTAACATAACATTTGATTCAGTCAATCAGCAGCTCCATTGCAAAAACTGCTGAAGCATCAGTTCGGTATTTTCTCGTAATAACGACATAATTATGACGTTTTATCGACATGCTGAAGAGTTTATTTTTTATTCTGTGGCGGCAATACGCCACTGCAGATACAGGATTATAGGATTTCCACATTAATGATTTGATTTCATGAGGTGCCTTATAAATGGGATATGGGATATTGTGATGCTGAAGAAAAGCACAAATGAAGAACTAAACACGTTTCCAGAGAGAAACCTGAGAGCACTTTGCAGGTATGAAGCCTAAATACTGTACAAACCCAGGGTTATATCATCAGTAACTCTCCCTGTACCTGCCCATGGCCTGACAGAACACTGGAGATTATGACGTCATAATGGAACTCGGGTGGAGTTCTGGAACCTTAAGCTGCTCATGCAGCATTTTTCACTCACGCTGGTCATTTCAAACATAACTCTACAAACGACTGCCAAAAAAACAAGATCTTGGCAAACTTTTAAGGTCATTTAATGATTTTTTGGTTTCTCCAGCTGCACTGTGTCATCTGGATTCTAAATCTGTGGCTTTATTGATTATTGATTATTGATAAAACTGTTTTCATGTAGATCCTCCACAGGTGAAGTTCACCATGGAGGACCTGAGAAAAGCCTCCCAGCTCTTCTTCTGCTGGGAAGAGGAGCGTCGGTGTGATAGGGAGAAGCTCCGCCGGCTCTGTAAAGAGAGAAGAGAGCTGGAAAGGGAGTTGGAGATGAAGAGGATGGAGCTGAGGAAGGAGGAGAGACCGAGGAAGGTGGAGGAGAAGAGAAGGCAAAGAAAGATGATAAGAAAGTTGGAGGAAGAGGAGGAGGAGGAGGAAGAGAGGAGAAAGCTGGCTCAGCAAAGGTGGAGGCGGAGGGGATCGGAGAGGGAGGAGCTCCAGAGACTCCACCTGCAGGAGAAGCTGAGAGAGAGACAGGTGGAGAGAGAAAGAATGGAGGCCGTAAAGGTAAGTCATGTGACCTTACTATAGAGGAGCTGTTATTTATTTTGGTGATTACTGAATGTAAATAATCGTGTTCATGGTGTTTCTGGAAAATAAGTACCCAGTCCAACGGGAGGAGCCGATTGGAGGAATCCACCATCAGCAGGAGACTATGGACATGGATGACGTTGGCCTCCAAATCAGAGATCCACAGAAAAGATTCGAGGACATCAGCATGGAAGAACTGAAGAAGGAAAATGAGCAGATAAAGAAAATAACCTGTCTAGTGGAGCAAAGCGAGAAGGAGAAAGCGAGAAAGAAAAAGGTCAGATCTCAGAAACTGGAAAGACAGAAAGAACAAGCGCCGGAGGAGGTGGAGATTTTGGAAGAGCTGAAGCAGAAAGTAAAAGAGATGGAGAAAAAAAGGGACAAGATGAAGAGGAAGCTGAGAAAGACAGAAGCTGAGCTCAGAAAGAGGATGGAAGAGAGGAAGGTGGAGCAAAAAACAGAGCTCGCTCAAAACAGAGAGCTAGAGCTCCAGAAGGAAGGAGAAAGAAAGGTGGAGAAAGAACGAGAGCTCGCTCAAAAAAGAGAGCTAGAGCTCCAGAAGGAAGGAGAGAGGAAGGTGGAGAAAAAAAGGAGTAGAGAGATGGAGAAGAAAGACTGGCTCAGAGATCTGCGACAAAGGCTCAAGGTGGAAAGAAACATGGAGAACATGAAGGTCAGAAAGCTGGAGGAAGAGACAGAGATGGAGGAGGAGACGGAGAAAGATGGAAAGATGGAGCCACTGAGGCAGAGGTCGGTTGTAGCTCTCTACATTTCCTTTATTTCGTTTACTGAAGGAACTTCAAAGGAAAAGTGTAAAAGTCGTTTTAGCTTTAGTTTGTTAAGTGTGTAAAAAATTTGGTTTTGTGTGTGGTAGAATGGAGGAGGTTCAGAAAAAGCCTCCAATGAAAGATCAGGAAAGAGAAGAACAGGTGGAGAGGGAGACAGAAAGTATGGAGATCAAAAGGATAAAGAAGACGAGAAACAGCCACATGGAGCGACAGTGTCTCAGGGAAAAAGAGCTCCTGAAAAAGAAGGACGCTCAAAATGTGGCTTCAGGTCGAGGTGCAGGACGGAAAAACATCGACCAAACACAAGAGGCAGGAGGTGATCAGGATCAGGGTTCTAATCCTGAGCCTAAAGAAGCCGAGGTCATCGCGTTAAAGCCTCTTGCAGCGTCCTACCAGAGATCCACCTTCGAATCTAAACATCCACAGTCCAGCCATCCCACCGGAGAAGCTGTGGTCATCAAGTTACAGTCTCTGGTACCGATCCCGGACCCTCAAGAGGACGACTTCTGTCAGTTCTCTCCAAATGCCCCCAGCCCACTACCGGCCCCACCAGAGGGCACCGGCGCAGAGAACGAGGCGTCCAAAGAGCGAAAACTCCAACCAGAGGAGGAAGCTCCAGCTCCGGAGAAGAGCTGTAAGGACGCCGGCGCCAAAAAGTGGCCCAGATTTCCAAATCTGACGGCCAAAGTGAGGCAGTGGGTGAGCAAAAAGAGGAGGGAGAGGTACCAGAAGCAGATCCACCTGGTCCGGACCATCGAGGAACAACATGGGGACAACTACTGCTTTGGCAGTAAGTCAGTTTATTCACAGTAACATGATTGTCTGAGCTTCTCTTTAAGCTGAACGGCTCTGAGGAAGATCTAGAACATTCTTACAGATAAAGCAGAGAAAGTCCTTTATCGTGTGAACTCTTCTCCTCCAAACAGCACTGTCCGGCTCCCTGCAGCCAAAATGGGTCCCCGTGGCGGCTTTGTACCGCGAGAAGAGGGAACGCCTGCAGGAGAAGGAGGCCAAGTGGCAGGCGAGGGAGGCTTACTGGAGAGAGAAAGGGGAGAAGTAGGAGGTACAAAAATCCAATCTGTTCCAATAAAGCATGTTGAAATTTCATCGTGAGTTCAGTTCGAATTGTTCAAATCGTTCTGCTGGTTTGTTTCAGTGATCTGAAGCTGGCAGCACCCAGGAGCTACACGTCCTGGAGAATAATGCTCCAGAGATCAAACAACAACTCTCTCCCACTTCTTCAGTGCCTCCATGGTTGGACAGAAAGACAAGGCAGGAACGAGGATCTCCAGTCACCATCCAGATCCTCAATCAACATCAACATCAACGTCAATAAACATCAGCATCAAAAACTCTGTGTTTACTCTGTGATTATCCATCCAATCCAATGATTTACTTTTCATTTTATAATAGTACAGTTTTCCTAAAGCACTTAACCACATTGGTCAACACAGCAGCCAATACTGTCTGTGAAACATTAACACATCTTGAAAAACTGCTCATCATCAGAGTGCCAGCGGCCACCACCAGAGGGCAACAGAGGCGCTCTTCACAGCCTAAGGAGGCAGCCCTGTGAACTCCACTGCCCAGAACCCATGACTTGGTGATGTGGCATTATTTAAACTGGCCAAACATCAGCACAGTTTCTTTATATGAGATCCTGCCATAAATGGCAGGATTGCGTGTGTATCTTTTTACTGATATATATAAAAAGCCACTGTGAAAGTTAATCTAGAGGATCTTATGTCTGAAAAAAGATAAAAGTAAGTTGATAAGAGGAGCTTATTGGAGGAAAGATACTCGGAAAGCAGAGGGCTTGGAAATAAAGAAAATTAAGAGTTACAGTCAAGAAATCATTACATTCTAAGACATGGAAAGAAATCAGAAGACAAAAAACCTAATCTGAGTTTGGGTGGTCAGAAATGACCCCAGTCTTAGCCATCCTCTTCTGAAACGGGAAACCAAAACTGTATAGCTCAACAAGGGCGGAGGACAGAAAGAAAGGTGGAAGTGATAGAGATGGAACAGAAAGCAAAACAGATGGAATAGATGAAGGTCAGAAAGCTGGTCAGCTGTTTGACTGTTTTGAACTCTTTTGAAACGGGAAAGCACAACTCGTGTGCAGATCTCCACTAAAATCCACTGTGACCTCTGTCCTGTTTGTTTTTATTGTTGTTGTTTACATGTAGGCCTATTCTTAGTGCAAATAAGTCACCATGGGTCCTAAGAAGCTTAGTGATAAACTTTGAGAACCACGACAGCCATTAATGTATTTATAAGAAACAATTGTACTTGCATTTTGTATAATCATTGTTTCTTGTACATCATGTCTTTAATGAATTTACATTTTCATTCATGTCATTTAGCAGATGCCCTTATCCAGAGTGACTTAGAATTCATACAGTCTTACAATACGAGCAATTGTGGGTTAAGGGTCTGGCTCAAGGACCCGACATTGGCAGCATGGAGGTGGGATTTATCACTCACTGACTGTACATGAGAGGCTGTTTTAAGATTCATATGAGGCACAAGGAGCCCAGTTTTTATCCACATTACATCGATTCAGTGGGTTTAGTGGTTTGGGGGCTATGTAGGGGGTTAAGTTTAGGGTTAGGGTTAAAAAACAGATTGTATTTATTTCATGGGAGTTCACTCCCTCTTGTGCACAGGCTCAGTGTTGGGATCGGCCGTCCTAAAAACCAAAGCCAAGTTCTGTGAACCTTTTCATTTAAAAAAAAATGAATTTCATGAAAAGGATAATAAATTGGGAAAAAAATACATGACAGATAAATCATTCTCTAAAACCGCCTCTGTTGATCATGGGTACTGGACTGGCCCGCCTGCAGTCCTGGCCTGTCCCCGATAAAGAATTTGTGGAGAATTTAGAAACGAAAAACAAGACAATGACAGCCACATACTATTATACACCTTAAGACGTGCTTGCAGGAAGAATGGAACAAAAGAACAGCTGTATCACTATATCACTTTATATTGATTCCTTAACCATATTTTAAACCCTCGCCTCAGTTTCTCCAGCTGACACTGTTGGCTTTCCAGAAAACCAGAGATTACTGATAGTCCCTCATCCAGGAGACTGTTCCTGTTCAAACACAGCTCCCTCAGGTGAGAAGGGTTTGACTCGAGAGCTTTACACAGCCAGCGGCAGCCGTGCTTGGTGATCCCACAGTCTGCTAACCTGCAAAGGCAGATCTATCAGTTACAATGCTCTGTTTAAAGCCTAAATCTGCTATCTGGGATTATTATCTGTTCCGTTACCTAACTTCACATCCAGTCTCGAGTCTGTTAGAGAACTTTGCCACTCCAGAGTCCTCAACAGGATTTTTACTCAAATCCAACTCCAGTAAGTAGAACTTGGCACTCAGGGCTGTAGCCAGATACTCAAAGCTATTGCCTGTTAGTTCACAGCCAACCAGCCTGGAAACAAAATATGTTACAGTTTTATCTTTCCTAACAGTTACTCTGTGCTGAAAAAACAGAAAACAGTGAGTGGACTTACTTTAATTTCTCCAGCCTGCAGTGTGGATTCCACAGAACATGACTAAGCTCCAGAAATCCATAGTCGAGCAGCCGATTGAAGTCCAGTTTAAGTTCTCTCAGGTGTGAAAGGTTCGATTTAAGGGCCGAGCCAAGGATTGTTAAATGTTTTGTATTAAGCTTACAACCAGAAAACCCGTGAAGTGGATGGAATAAGGATGAAAGCTGACTGGCTCAGAGATCTGCTACAAAGGCTCAAGGTGGAAAGAAAGATCAATCAATCAATCAATCAATCATCATTTATTTATATAGCACCTTACAACAACAGAAGTCGACCAAAGTGCTGTACATAATCAGAATATAAATAAGTGGGTTTTGAGATTGGCTCTAAATAGGGGCAGGTCAGTGGTAGAACGTAATTCAGTGGGCAGAGTATTCCACAGTTTAGGACCTGCCACTGCAAAAGATCGATCTCCCCACTGCTTGCACCTGGACTGTGGGACCTCCAGCAGATGTTGTCCAGCAGAACGGAGAGCTCTGCCAGGCTGATGAAACCTCAGTATTTCACATATGTAAGGGGGCGAAAGGCCATGAACTGCACAGAAAACAAACATTAGGATTTTAAACTGGATCCTAAATTGTATTGGGAGCCAGTGGAGAGAGTAGAGAACAGGTGTAATATGATCATGCTTGCGGGTGTTGGAGAGGAGCCGAGCAGCCGCATTCTGAACCAGTTGTAGGCGGTGGAGCGATGTTTGGCTTAGTCCAATGTACAGTGCATTGCAATAGTCCAGGCGGGAGCTAATAAAGGCATGGATGGCTTATTCAAGGTCACTATGGTGCAGGAAGGGTTTCACCTTGGCAAGAAGGCGAAGCTGAAAGAAGCTTGCCTTTAGAATAGAGTTTACCTGTAGGTCCAGTTTCAGACTTGAGTCTAACTTCACCCCCAGATTTTTAACCACCTTGCTATAATGGATGGATAAAGCACCAAGACTAGGTGTAACTGTATCCAACAGGTTTGATGTATCAAACACAATACATTCTGTTTTGCTCTCATTTAGACAGAGGAAATTCTGAGACAGCCAGAGCTTAACGTCACTCAGACATCAATGAATGGATTCTATAGCATCTGGGGAATTTGGCAAAACAGGCAGATAGATTTGTATATCATCTGCATATAGATGGAAGGAAACATTGTGCTTTTGAATTTGGGACCCCAATGGAAGCAGGTATAAAGAAAACAGAACTGGGCCCAAGATGGATCCCTGTGGTACACCAGAGGTCAGAGGGGCTGACGAAGAGGAGAGGTCATTAACCATCACAGAAAACAGTTCTATCTGTAAGATACGGACTGAACCACTGTAGTACAGTTCCTTTGATGCCCACATGCTGAGCCAGACGTGCCAGCAGGATAGAGTGGTCCATGGTTTCAAACGCTGCAGTTAGATCCAGCATTACTAACACCACAGGTCTCTTGGCATCAAGGGACAAGAGGATGTCATTGTGTACTTTCAGGAGTGCAGATTCAGTGCTGTGACGTGATTTGAAACCAGATTGAAACTTCTCAAAAATATTGTGATTTTCCAGGAATTGCTGCAACTGTAGGAGAACAACAAAACCTTAGACAAGAATGGTAGATGGGACACTGGTCTGAAATTTGAACTGTCAGGTCAGAATTGGCTCCTTTCAGCAGAGGCTTGTCCACAGCATGCTATGTTTGAGCCAGTGTGTTTGAGCCAGCACAGTTGGAACAGATCCTGAACTGAGGCAACTGTTAATAAATGAAAGGAGGCTTGGCCCCATTGTGCTAAAGACCTGTTTAAGCACCCCAGATGGAATAATGTCCAATGGACAGTTGGTAGGTCTCTGAACCACCTCAGACAGAAGGGATAGAAACACTGGCTCAAACATATCAAACATAGCAGGGGTGACAGCAGAGGGACACATGTCAAAAACAACAGCAGCTACAGAACCAATGCTCTGTCTAACAGATTCCACTTTGTCTATAAAGTAGTGTAAAAACTTATTACAAGCAGCCCCTGATACATTTTTTAAGACATTGCTGGATGGGTTTGTAATAGATGTTTGTTTTAAATAACACCTGAGGGCGATTTCGGGCTGGTGGAAATGACGTTTGATAAATATTGGCATTTTGCCTCTTTAACAGCTTTTTGATAGTCAGCGAGACTGTCTCTCGGGATGTCCAGAGAAACATGTAACTTATCCTTCTTCCACCTGCGCTCGGCTTGTCTACAGCGCCGCCTAGGGGCACGGGTGGTATCATTTAACCAGGGATCTGGCTTAGGTTTGGTGGAGATGAACCTAAATGGAGCAATAGTGTCCAAGATATCTGAACAGGTGGAGTGGAAGGAGGAAATAAATGTCTCTGGGCACAAAGAAAGGGGAGACAGTTCATGGTTAATGTAAAAACTAGTGCTCATGAAAGCAGCAGCAAAGTCTCCCGCAGTGGTGGAGGTGATGATGCGCCGGCATGAGGCTGGAGTGAAACATTTGGCTGTAGGGGCAGGGGGAGTGAATTCAAATATAACGGAGAAATGATCTGATATACAGATGTCACATATTTCTGTGATAGATACTGGGAGTCCATGTGAGATGATAAGATCTAAAATGTGACCATGGTGATGCGTGGACACATTTACTGACTGAGTCAGATTAAACGATGACAAGAGATTCTGGAACTCAGCAGCCAGTTGGTTGGATGGACAGCAGACATGGATGTTGAAATCTCCAAAGATCAGCAGACCATCATATTCAGGCATTAGATCAGCCAGTAGATCAGAGAACTCTATAATAAATTCTTTATCATGCTTAGGTGGACAATATACCACAGTGCACTCGGCCGAGATTTCCCAGTACACGGCCCCGGATCTGGGTCTTCGCTAGCCGGCGAAGAGACGGAGACTTGTCAGGGAAAACAGGCCGGAGCCACCGGTAGCCGTAATCCAGAGGGCGACGCAAGTCATAAATTCCACATTCTGCCGATAATCCATTTAACGAACAGCCAGGATCATCCAATCGGGATGAAGCCAGATAAGTCTTGAGTTTGACACGGATTCCTCCTCTCTTTCCGCGTCTCCTGTGCTTCTTGTTGCGAGGCAACACGTAAACAGACACTAGAAAGGTGGATAGAGGCCACATCCTGGATGACCAGCAAGATTAACAGAACAAGCAGTAGCAAACTGCACGGACGAAAATGGCGGGCCACATACAACGGCGCCATCTAGTATATAACATGTTGTTCATTCCAATCTTTGTGAGCTTTGGCAGACCTTGGCCGTTTTCACACTGTTCCCTTCTGATAAAGTGGTTTCTTGGCTGCTTCCCTTCCAAAAACAGGAATTCCTGATCAAGCTGCTTCTCATAGAAGGGTCAACTTGGCATCCCAATGAAGCTGACAGATGTTCACAGAAATATTTGGCACTGTACAATATAGAAGCTGGGTTTTTTTTCAGTTTTGTTTTTATTGTTTTGGTACTGCATACAAATTTCCCGTATTTTCTGATTTTGTGTCATTAAAGAGACAGAAATAATTATATGGTTATTATACCTTAGCTAAAACAATGGTATTTGTCATTTAATGATGGCCTTAGACCTTTTCATAGTACAATATATAAATTATTCAGTGGGGCAAAAAAGTATTTAGTCAGCCACTGATTGTGCAAGTTCTCCTACTTAGAAAGATGAGAGAGGTCTGTAATTTTCATCATAGGTACACTTCATCTATGAGAGACAAAAATGTGAAAAAAATCCAGCAAATCACATTGTAGGATTTTTAAAGAATTTAATTGTAAATCATGGTGGAAAATAAGTATTTGGTCAATAATGAAAGTTCAACTTAATACTTTGTAACATAACCTTTGTTGGCAATGACAGAGGTCAAACGTTTCCTGTAAGTCTTCACCAGGTTGGCACACACTGTAGCTGGTATTTTGGCCCATTCCTCCATGCAGATCTCCTCTAGAGCAGTGATCTTCAACGCTCTCACTGATGGAAGGAGGTTTTGGCTTAAAATCTCACAATACATGGCCCCGTTCATTCTTCCCTTAACATGGATCAGTCGTCCTGTCCCCCTGCAGAAAAACAGCCCCCAAAGCATGATGTTCCCACCCCCATGCTTCACAGTAGGTATGGTGTTTCTTGGGATGCGCCTCAGCATTCTTCTTCCTCCAAACAGGATGAGTTGAGTTTTTTTACCAGAAAGTTCTATTTTGGTTTTATCTGACCACATGATATTCTCCCAATCCTCTTCTGGATCATCCACATGCTCTCTGGCAAACTTCAGACGGGCCTGAACACGTACTGGCTTAAGCAGGGGGGCACGCCTGGCACTGCAGGATCTGAGTCCCTCTCGACGTAGTGTGTTACTGATGGTGGCCTTGTTACTTTTGGTCCCAGCTCTCTGCAGGTCATTCATCAGGTCCCTCCATGTAGTTCTGGGATTTTTGCTCACCGTTCACATGATCATTTTGACCCCACGGGATGAGATCTTGCGTGGTGCCCCAGATCGAGGGGGATTAGCAATGGTCTTGAATGGCTTCCATTTTCTTACAATTGCTCCCACAGTTGATTTATTCACACCAACCTGCTTGCCTATTGTAGATTCACTCTTCCCTGCCTGGTGCACGTCTACAATTTTCTTCCTGGTGTCCTTCAACAGCTCTTTGGTCTTGGCCATGGTTGAGTTTGGAGTCTGACTGTTTGAGGCTGTGGACAGGTGTCTTTTATACAGATAACGAGGTCAAACAGGTTCCATTAATACAGGTAACGAGTGGAGGACAGAAGTGCTTCTTAAAGAAGAAGTTACAGGTCTGTGAGAGCCAGAGATCTTAGTTGTTTGTGGGTGACCAAATACAACTAAGGGGATAAATTGACATTGACTTGTGTGTATATACATGTGACCTGTCTTGAAGTAACCTTGTGTGTAGATGTAACCTTGTGTGTGTCGCTGAACATGGCCACCGATGCTGATAGAAACGTTAAATAAATCAACAAACAAACATTTTCTTTTACTCATAGTATTACCCAACGTCATGTGAAAAATCAAGGATGGAGGGTCAGATGTGATTCTCTCCATCAGTCCTTTAATGTGTGGAGGCAGCGAGAAGTAGCTTTTGATAACACCCATGTACAGGCATTTCAGGCTGATGCAGCACAGGAAATCTGAACAAAGTGGTAGGTTGAGATGGCTTACAATGATGGTGCTACAAACACTGGTCTAATAGCAGCTGTCCTGGATCTCAGGTTTCATAGGATGTAGTTATTTTCCCCAAATGAAAGCCTGAGACTGCAGGTGAAAGCACAAGCCCTTGCTCTGGAAGCAAAGAGAATGACCAAGAATCATCAGCAGCATCACCCCAATGAGGCCCAAACATCAACAGGTGTCACAGAGAAGAGGGCTGTGTCTTTGCTGGATGCACTGCTTGGGTCTGACTCAGAAGACCCACCCGACCTGTATGACAGTGGGGATAAGGCAGACAACGTCATCAATCATTTAATGAGGGTCCAGCCTCTGCCCAGAAGTGCAGATCCTCTGCAGTGATGGAAATGAGGCAAGCTTTTCTTCTCTGACTGTTCTAGCAAAATTTTATTTGTGTCTACCTGCCACATCGGCACCTTCCTAGCATGCCTTCTCTGCAGCTGGAAATATAGTTTCCAAGGACAGAGCTTGACTAAGTCCAGAACATGTGGACACTTTTTTTTGCTAATTTTTTGTGCTGCATTCTTGTGACATACAGTTTGTTTTATTAAAATAAAAGGAGCTTAAATGAGATGATCAATTTGATTTTTTGAACGAAAATTATGAACTAATTGGTCGAATATGCAATAGATTAATCGAAAGAAAAATAGTCGTTAGTGGCAGCCCTGTAAACTGGCAAGTAATACAGGCTTTTGTACTATTTTTGTACAAAACTATTAGTATAATAAGTACACATTAGTTGTTTCAGTTTAGCACTCTAAGTGTACTGATCATTGGTGTGGCTACAAGTACAGTACACCAAGTCCGCTGTTTTCATGAGTCGCGCTGTGATGCTAGAGGGCAGTGTCGACTCATTTTGGCCTGGGCACACTCGGGGCGATCATGCATGCTCCAGCGCTAATTTAGCTGATTAGCGACACCTGCTGGCTTGTGTATATAACAGCATGCTGGAGCTCAGTCAGGTGTCGCACCCTTACCAGACCCTGAAACCTCACCCGTCTCACGTGTGTGCGTTAAATCGCGTTTTTGTTTGTAAGGGAAAGAGGTGTAGATGGTGGTTTGAAGACCGCCAGTAATTGTATTGTACGACCTAGAGGCCGAAGGTAGGGCTTAGATTTAGACCGGTAGACTGTGCCGTTTGCGTAGCGGGGCTACGCCATAAGCGCTGGGCGCTTACGGCGTTTCCTTTTGTTAGGTTTTTGCTTCTTTTCCATGGTGGTTGAGTGGCGCGTTCGGCTTATACAGCCGTCACCGTCGCTAGCGCCCAGGGTTTGATCCTCAGCCACTGCTTTGTTTTCTTCGTGTTGTTTTATTGACCTTCTTTTCATTTATTTATATTTCGCTCACCATTTCCATCTGGAGCTAACTGCAGCTGGGTCCTAAAACCCCCTTGTGCTTTAGTTAACAGCCGTATCATAATCAAGTTTAGTATTCTTGTGTCCACTGTTTAACCAGAAGTGTTTTGTTTTGAAGTGGAATTTGAGTTTATATGTTCATACATTTTGGCATCCAATACAATATTTGTTTGAAAATCGTCATTTACAAAGAAAACAAATATGTTCTTAATTCTGAATGTCTTCTGAATGTTAAGTGTCTAATCCATTGGTAGTGCTCATGTTAGTTAATTCAAGTCTACTTACAGTACAGTTAAAGATATATTTCAGGAATAAAAAGAATACATAAATAAAAACGTAGTAGTATTTACTTAAGTATACATTTTTTTGGTCATCTAGAGCAGCTTACAACTGATACAAACCAAGCAATTTTGGGTTAAAAGCCTCACTTAAGGACCCAACAGTGGTGGCATTTAGACTTTAAATCGTGCGGTCCATAAGCACCTTAACCGCTAAGTGTCCTGAGACAATGATTAGCTTTAACAATGCTTTTATGCAAATGCTTTAATTATATAGTGGTTGAAAAGATTCGTTCAAGACTCAGGTCGATGTTAATCAGTACGTCAGTACGTCTTTCGATGTAACGTTACCATTTAAGGAATTGTTTTTCTACTGAAGCTAGAGCGTGAGAAATACGAGACGTGGTATGCAGGACGGCTCCTAAAAGGGAACCAACATGTAGCTGATCGCTGCTGTTATCTTTCCCATGAGCTGGTTTTAAGCCGCCCTAGGCTTCAGCATCTCAAAGTCATGACCGATGTCCTCCAGGACCGAAACCAGTTTGCGTATCGAGCCAACAGGTCTGCTGTCTTTGAGGAGCAAAGATGGGCAAAGGATCTCCAGTTTGCCAACAAATGTGTGAGAATAATTTTCCTCAAAGAAAGATCAAAGGGATTTTCATATTTTTGCCTCAACAATGCATAATATCATTAAACAATTCGAGGAATCTGGAGGAATTTCAGTGTAAATGCTAAGGGTACAAGCCTAAACTGAAGAGGGGTGATCTCTGCTCTCTCAGACGGCACTGCATCAAGAACCGTCATTCAGCAAAAGCTGATAGAACCACATGGGCAAGGGATTCCTTTATCAAACCTTTATCAAGCTCTACAATACAGAATTACATTCACAAATGACACTTAAAACGTTACTGTGCACAAAAAGAAGAGACTTCTCTGGGCTCGGAGGCATCTGAAATGGACCATCACACAGTTGAAACGGGGATTGTGCTCAAAGACGAAAAGGACCATCCAGACTGTTATGAGGAACAAGTCCAAAAGCCAGGCTCCATCATGGTATGGAGTCGGGTCAGGGCCCTTGGTGAAGGTCACTTACACTTCTGTGATGCAGCATTAATGCAGAAAAGTACACTGAGGGTTTAAAGCAACATAAGCTGCCCTCAAGACGACATCTTTATCAGGGACGTTCGTGCATTTCTAAACCATGTGTGGAAGAAGAGGGTACGGGTACTGGACCTGTCCCCAAAAGAGAATGTGTGGAGAATTTTGAAACAATAAATTGGGAGGATGACCCATTTTGTTTGACAAAAACAACACGTGAAACACTTCATCACTTTGGTGTCCTCTTTGACAAACCGTCCTTTTAAGGGTTTGGAAAGAGACTGGGGAGGTGGCGGACGGTCTGAGTCTTTAAGGCTCTCACTCTTAGTCTCTGCTGGAAGAGTGAGTGACCAGGGTGTGGGTCATGATCTTCCTCATCCTAGATGAAGAGAGATCTTTGAGGGTGGAGATCCGACAGCCGATGACGATGCCTTTCTCTGCACATTGCACTGTCCGTTGTAGCTACTGGGGGGCACTGAGCTGCTACAGTTGATCTAGTAGAAGGTGAGGATTGATGGCGTTGAAAGCAGACACCAAACAGCATATGGGAATACGTGTTAGGGACATCCAGGTGGTCCAGCATGCAGGAAAGAACCAAATCAATGGCATCGTCTACAGACATGTTGGCTCGATACGCAAACTGCATTGGGTCCTGGAGGGCATCGGTCATGACTTTGAGATGCTGAAGCCTAGGGAGGCTTGAAACCAGCTCATGAGAAAGAGGCTACCATCAGATACGTGTTGGTTCCCTTTTAGGAGTCGTTCCTCAAAACGCGTCTCGTTTTATTTCTCACGCTTTAGCTTTAGGTAGAAAAACAATTCCTTACACGATAACACGATAAATCGAGACATGGATCCCTTTGCACTGATTAATATCTGCCTGAATTGTTATTGTTTGGCTGAACAATTGTGCTTCTTGAGGTTGCCCCAGAGCTCTGCTTCAAGACTCCCATCTTAACTCTCTTACTTTTTGAAAATGTTCTATTCCAAAAAAAAAAAAAGATCTGTTATACTGATGAATCTGAGCACAATCCCCGTTCCCACTGTATGATGGTCCATCCCACATCCTCCAAGCCCCGAGAAGCCGACGCCCCTTCTGGACATGGTTATAACATAAGGCTTCTTTTTAGCGCAGTAACGTTTTAAGTGGCATTTGTGAATGTAACTCTGTATTGTAGAGCTTGCTAAAGGTTTGATAAAGGAATCCCTTGTCCATGTGGTTCTATCAGCTATTGTTGAATGACGATTCTTGATGCCTGAGGAATCGGAGATCGGCCCATCTTTGCTCCTCAAAGGTCACTTTCAAGGATGCTGCTTTTGTACCAAATCATGACTACAGTCATATGAAAAAGTTTGGGCACCCCTGATAATTTTCATGATTTTAGTTTATAAATCATTGGTTGTCCAGCTCAGCAACTTGAGTTAAATATATCATATAGCAGATGAACACCGTGATATTTGAGAAGTGAAATGAAGTTTATAGGACTTACAGAAAGTGTGCAGTAATTATTCAAACAAAATTAGGCAGGTGCATAAATTTGGGCACCCCAACAGAAAAATGACATCAATATTTAGTAGATCCTCCTTTTGTAGAAATAACAGCTTACTACAGCTTCCAGTCTGGATTCTGGTTGAAGGTGCTTTGGACCATTCTTCTTTAGAAACATCTCCAGTTCAGTCAGGTTTGATGGTTTCCGAGCATGGACAGCCCACATTTTCAGTAATATTCATGTCTGGGGACTGAGATGGCCATTCCAGAACGTTGTACTGGTTCCTCTGCATGAATGCCTTAGTAGATTTTGAGCAAGGGTTTGGGGGTCGTTGCCTCGATGCAAAACTTTGTCACTGATTCTTGAACATTGTTGTCAAGAATCTGGAGATATTAACTGGAATCCATGCGACCCTCAACTTTAACACAAGATTCCTAGTTACCTGCACTGGCCACACAGTCCCCACAGCATGATGGAACCGCCAGCAAATTTTACTGTGGGTAGCAAATGTTTGTCTTGGGATGTGTGCCGCTCCTTGTTATGTCCAAATAACTCAATTTTAGTTTCATCAGTACACAGCACTTTATTCCAAAATGAAGCTGGATTGTCCAAATGTGCTGTAGCACACCTCAAGTGACTGTGGCGTGTCTGCAGAAAAGGCTTCTTCTGCATTACTCTCCCATACAGCCTCTCCTTGTGCAAAGTGTGCTGTATAGTTGAACGATGATTAGTGACACCATCTGCAGCAAGATGAGGTTGTAGGTCTTTGAAGGTGGTCTGTGGCTTGACTATGACTGTTCTCACCATCCTTCGCCTCTGCCTATCTGAGATTCTTCTTGGTCTGCCACTTCGGGAGTTCCTTAACTAGAACTGTGTCTGTGGTCTTCCATTGCGTCACTATGTTCCTCACAGTGGAAACTGACAGCTGAAATCTCTGAGAGAGCTTTTCCCTTTCCCTGAACCATGATGTTGAACAACCTTTGTTTTCAGGCCATTTGAAGTTGTTTTGAGGCTCCAATGTTGCCACTCTTCAGAGAAGATGCAAAGAGAGAAAAACTTTCCAATTGGCCACCTTAACCCTTTCTCATAGTTGGATTCACTTGTGTATGTAGATCAAGGGTCAATGAGCTTACAAAACAAATTTTGTGTTCCAATAATTAGTGCTAAAGGTATTCAAATGACAAGGGTGCCCAAATTTATGCACCTGCCTAATTTTGTTTGAATAATTACTGCACACTTTCTGTAAAACCTATAAACTTAATTTCACTTCTCAAATATCACGGTGTTCATCTGTTATATGATGTATTTACCTGAAATTGCTGAGCTGGACAACCAATGATTTATAAAGAAAAATCATGAAAATTATCAGGGGTGCCCAAACTTTTTCATACGACTGTATAATCACCTGTTTGAAATAACATCACTGTTTAGTGTTTTACCTCATTACTAGCCCTCAATTGTCTAATTATATTTTTCTGTATTCATTTTATTGGATTCAGAAATGGTACGGTGTTTAATTGTAGAGAAATTCCCCTGCAGTAATTGGTACTTGGCGCTTAAAAGGTCCTGATTAAAAAAGATCCTAAATTGTTAATTAGTACAAAGGGATCCGTCTCTCGATGTAACACATAAGGAACTGTTTCTCTGCTTGAAGCTAGACCCTGAGAAAGAAAATGAGACGTGTAGCTGACAATTGCAGTTATCACTCTGGTTAGCCACGTTTCAAACCATCCTACGGTACTGTGTAGGCATGAGCTGTGTATGCGAAAAGTACAGCAGTGCTTGAAACTTTGTGAACCCTGTAGAATGTTCTAGATTTGTCCATAAATATGAACTAAAACATCATGAGATTTTTACACGAGTCCTAAAAGCAGATCAAGAGAATCTGATTAAATGAAACAAAAATGTTACACTTGGTCATTCAGTTATCGAGGGAAACGGTCCGATATTAGGTATCTGTGAGTGGCAAAAGTATATGAACCCCTATTATTTAGCAGATAATCTGAAAGGGAAATTAGTCGGAGGTTTTCAATCAACAGTACGACAATCAAGGACGAGTGGGCTCTGATTGTCGGAGTCTGATCTTCAAAACGCACATTTGTGGAAATGCACGTTGTGGTTGCAAACGGAAAGGCTTTCTGAGGACCTCGGAGAAAGTAGTAGTAGTTCAAAGACCACCGTTTCTTGGTCAGACGAAAATGATGGAACCCAGGGTATCTTCTAAGTAACTAAAGGCCACTCTCATATTGTCCAATTAATGCCTATGTGGATGCCGGTGGATGTCGACACTGCTGCCACAACAGACAAACGGACTCTGCGTTGTGTACTTGAGGAAGATTTTATTCTGTTAACAAAACAATATAGACCTTAGTAGCGGTAGAAATCCCCTGCCTCTCCTCTACACTCCTCACATCTCCTCATACAGTACAAAATTCAAAAGGGCGGACAGAAGCAGGTTTTATAATAAAGATTTCAATATAATAATACAAGAACATTACTAAAACAACAGCTTATTAAAATTAATAATTGCTTTTCCATTTACAGACTAGACAAACACATACAGTAATGGCGTCCCTCCATTACGCTCTGTGCATTAGCAAAGCCAACCGGCATAACTCCGATTTTCTCAAACTTATTCATATAATTATGCATACCTGTTAACAAAACAATATAGCCCTTAGTACCGGTAGAAATCCCCTGCCTCTCCTCACATCTTCATATAAAAACAATGTAAAGGATAAGACTTATACATCGTGTGGGCCATGCTATGCAATATTAGCAATATAATGCAGAATTGTCATTGTTTAAAACTGACTATTAACAGAATACAATATAATAATAATAATAATGTACCCATGGATCTATATATAAGCCTGGTGAGATATTTATATTAAGTAAACATGTATAATTAACATAGATTTAATTTGGAGCATATTGTGATACCTACCTCCTCATACAGTACTAAATTCAAAAGGGAGGAGGTAGGTGAAGGGGAGGAGACTTTAAGAGAGGCCGGAAGGGGATGGGACGTCCCACTGTGAACTTACTCAGCACCAGCACAGGCTATATGTAAATTGTGAATTATGTGTAATTATAACATGAACATATATAGATTTTTTAATATATTTTAACTATGTTACACCTAACGCTAATATTCACGAGTCCACCATCAGGAGAACGCTGAACATCAATGGTGTGCATGGCAGGGTTGCAAAGTAGAAAGCCACAGCTCTCCAAAAAGAACACCCATCCTGTGGCACTTGGACAAACCAGGAGGCCACATTTGTGAACAAATGAGGTTCAAAATCAAACCTCTTGGTTTAAATCGTCGTAAGCCAATTTGCTGTTCCCACCTGTGAAACCTGGTGGTGGTAGTATCATGGTTCGGCTCTGTTTTACTGCATCTGGGCCACAACGGAATTCTAAAGGAAAATGTCAGGGAGTCTGTCCATCAACTGAATCTCAAGAGAATGGTGACAACGACCCTAAAGCACACAAGTCGTTCTACCAAAGAATGTTTACAGAAGCCAGTTAAGAAGTTCCAGTTTCAGAACCCACCAACATCCCAGAGCTGAAACTGTTCTCTATGGAGGAATGGACTCAAATTCCTCAAAGCTGCCGTGCAGGACTGGCCAACAGCCATGGAACGTTCAGTTGCAGTTGTAGGTAGGCATGGGATCACACCAGATACAGAAGAGCAAAGGTTCATGTACTTTTGACACTTACAGATATGGAATATTGGATTTTCCTCATCGTCTCATTTGTTCAGTTGGGGTCATTTTTTTGTTGTTGTAGGTCATATTTAGCCAGAAATATAGAATGTTCTAAATGGTTCACAAACTTTTAAGCACCCATTCTCTATGCATTCTCACATGTTCTTCATATACAGCATCTATAGGTATCAGTTTCCTCATTGTGGTTGTTACTGAAGTCAGCCTGTTTGGGAGGAGGAGGAGGAGGAGGAGGAGGACTGTGCTGGGTACGCACTGCATCAGCTGAATGGTCCCTATAAAGTGTCCAGCACTCTGAGATGTCCAGTCGTGTTCATCACATCTCATTTTTCGGTCCCTCCATCATGAATTCGTTTGGAGTCGTGCTGCTTCTGCTGGCTTTTGGTGGCTGTTTGGCTACAGTCGGGAATAATTTTAATACGTGCCCTCAGTTTTTTGCCAATCCAAATGGAATTTGGTCTCCTCCAACAACATTTAACGGCAATCAGTACAAACGTATCTGCCAGACTCTAAATGGAGTTGTTGAATTTGCTACGTATTATGACACAGCGAACAGGATCCCCGTGTACTCAGCCTACACTTTTTTGGGTCTCCAGCACTGCGATAGAATTAATAAGTGGTATATTGAACCTCAGGTAAGTGCACGTTTTATGCAGATACTCCGGTTTACTCCCACATTCCAAAGACAAGAGTCTCTCTAAACTCTCCCAATGAGAGGTCCCAGCCACTGTATTCAGTGCCGGTGTTACACCGTATTCTGTGACCACCGTATTTTGTGACCACAGAGGTCGCATTATCTTCATTGCGGTTCTTGAAGGCGCGCGCTCGGTTCTTGTTCTGCATTGTCCGCAGAGTACGTAGGCTACACCGAAACACTTTAGCTCTACCGCATTTTGAAACGTTCGGCAGGTCTAAGGTTGAGAAATGCGTTTTGAGGCCACACGGACTTTCAACTCCCTCCACAAATGTTCTATGGGGCTGAGGTCTGGAGACTGGCTAGGCCACTCCAGGACCTTGAAATGCTTTTTACAGAGCCTCTCGTTTGTTGCCTGAACGGTGCGTTTGGGATCATTGTCATGCTGGAAGACCCAGCCATGCTCCATCTTCAACGCTCTCATTGATGGAAGGAGGTTTTGGCTTAAAATCTCACGAGACCACATGGCCCCGTTCCATATTACCTTAAACACGGATCGGTCGTCCTGTCCCCTCTGCAGGAAAAAACAGCCCCCCAAAGCATGATGTTGCCACCCCCTGCTTCAGAGTTTAAGAGTATGGTGTTTGGGATGCCAACTCAGCATTCCTTCTTCCTCCAAACAAAACCGTAGTCTCCCAATCCTTTATGGATCATTTAATGCCTCTGGCCAAAACTTCAGATGGACATGGACATGTACTGGGCTTAAGCAGGGGGGGCAGGGGCATAGGGGGGGCACGCCTGGCACTGCAGAGATCTGAGTCCCTATCGACATAGTGTGTTAAGTCAAGGTCAAGTAAGTCAGATTTATTATTATAGGCGCTTTTTACAATGGAGGCATTAGGCATGTCTCAAAGCCAAACTTTACAAGTTTAAGCTTATCTCCTAATAACTACGTCCAATCCCAACATTGAGGAAGGAAACCTAGGGCGACAGTTGGCAAGGAGGAAAAAAACTCCCTAGTTCTAGGAAGAAACCTTGAGGAGGACCAAAAGACTCAAAAAGGGGACCCAACCTCCGTGGGCGGCTTTAGATGATAAATTAAAGCAACTTAAAGTCACATGGAGTCATAGTTCGATAGAAAGTGAAGTATGCACATCGGCATTAAGTGGCCGGGGTATGATGATAAATCTAAGAGCTGAAACTTAACTAAAGTCATGGAGTCATGGTGGATCTGAATTTAAAAGTGAATTATGTGCACCGTGGAGCTCCATCAGAGGAACATCATGTGTGGGGGCCGGAAACTGCAGGAACCAGCTCGGAGAGAAGAAAAGAAGAGGGAAAAACAGGAAAATGTAATTAGTTATTGTAAGAGACAGTGTTAACAATCACTGATGCCATGTCAATCACTTGACACTGATTGCCAAGTGTGCATGAGACCCGGCAGCATTAGCATAGCGCATAGCTAGAAAAAGCTAGAAAGAGGAGAACGGTAGGAAAACACAGCAAGAGGATCACAGGAGACATTGGCAAACCCCACGAGCGGCCAGAGACAGCAAAAACCCACGCGTCTCTGATCACCATAAGACTCTTTGACTATTGAACCCCCAGCTCTTTGCCATTTAGTTCTAAGGCAAGGATGCAGAGAGTCAAGACCACGGGGACCGAAGCACCAGTTCAGACAGACCGCCCACTATCGGACACTCCCGGCATGGCATCCCGGTCTAAACTTAGCAAAAGCCTTGCGTAATTAAGTTTGTCTTTGCCTAGACTTGAAAAATTTGGAGGGTGTCTGACATCATCGAACAAAAAGTGGGAAGTTGTATTCCATAGTTGGGGGGCCATGTAGAGGAAAGCCTTTCCCCCTGCTGGGACCTTTTTAAATTCTAGGAACTAAATAAAAGAAGAAAGAAAAGTCCTGCCACCCTGTTGAACGAAGTAGACGAGTTGGGATTGTAAACTCTAAGAGTTCATCAGTAATGTGGGGGCCAGGCCCTGTAGAGCTTATAAGTTATAAGAAGTATTTTGTATCAATGCGGAATTGACTGGTAAACAGTGCAGTGATGTGATAAGAACAGGAAGTGATATGATCAAATTTTCTAGTTCGAGTTAGCAATCGGGAAGCTGCGTTCTGAAACTAAACTGAAGTTTATTTATAGATTTACTGAAGCATACAGTAAGAAGGCAATTACGTAAATACCAAAATGTGAGGGTATAAAAGAGATGAACAAAAGTTTTTCTGCATCATTTAAAAGAGAGGAAATTTATAAGTTTAGCCGATATCTACGGTACTGAAAGAAAAGAAAGGCATTCGCTGGATGCTTGCCAATGTGCGCATCAAAGGAGGAGATCTGGGAATTCAAATGTGACCCTAAAGTTTTTTACAGACGGGACTATGGGCAATATTGGACAGGCCTCTAATTTAGGATAGATGTAGCCAACCTGTCTCTTCACAGCCTTGGGTCCCACTGAATAGAACCTTCAGTTTTATCTGAGTTAGTAAGAGAAATTAAATAACATCCATCTTTTATTCCTTTACCACATAGTTCCTCGATTTTGTTGATTTGTAAGGTGTCATTAGTTTTGGTGGGATATGTACAGCTGTGTTTACTGATGGTAGCCTTTGTTTACTTGGTCAAGGGCTCTTGTGCAGGTCATTCATCAGGTTCCCTCCATTTGTAGTTCTAGTTTGGGATTTGCTCACCGTTCTCATGATTCATTTTGACCCACAGGATGAGTATGAGATCTTTGTGTGGACCCCAGATGGAGGGGATTATCAGTGGGCTTGTATGTCTTCCCTTTTCTTAGAAATTGCTCCCACCAGTTGATTTATTCACCCAAACCTGCTTGCCTATTGAGATTCAATCTTCCCAGCCTGGTGCAGGTCTACAATTTCTTCTGGTGTCCTTCGACAGCTCTTTGGTCTTGGCCATGGGCTTGAGTTTGAGTGTTGAGTTTGGAGGCCTGCCGTTTTTTGGGGGGGAGGCTGTGGACAGGTGTTCTTATACAGATAACGAGGGGTCAAAAATGCCATTAATTACAGGTAACGAGGTGGAGGGACAGAAGAAAAGAACTTCTTAAAGAAGTGGGTAAGGTCTGTGGAGCAAAAAATCGGCTTGGTTGTGGGTGACCAAATACGTATTTTCCACATTGTTTACAATTGAATTCTTTAAAAATACTACAATGTGAGTTGCCTGGACTGTTTTTTCCTCATGTGTCTCTCATAGTTGAGTGTACCTATGAGAAAATTACAGGACCTCTCGATCTTTCTAAGTAGGAGAACTTAGTTAATCAGTTTTTGCTGACTAATACTTTTTTGCCCCCACTGTAGTTCTTGTTTAATATTCCATTTGTCATAATCTTTTGGGCTGGAGGACTTTGATTTACGGCAAGTGAATTTAGTTTGAAGTAAATTTTTAATTAATACCTCACAACTTTTAGTGGATGCATGGATTTGATGACCCAAAACAAGGCTATTACATGCTAGTAATTAATGCAGAACAGAGTTGGTGATCCTGTACTTGTTTATTGCTCAGAGACCAGGAGTCACAGATTCTGATGGAGGTTGTCAGGATTCTGGTGACCTACGTGCAATATCTTTCTCTTTTTTGGTGTTGTAATGCAACGTGTTTTGTAGATAGCAATGGTGTAATGTAAACAAATTTCTGTTTTGTAGCGGTCCTAACTGATAGCTTTTTGGGATGATGACTCCTATTCAGCACATATATTTCCGTTCTTCCTCATGAAACACGAAAGGACTGCTATATTTCCGAAGGCCTGAAGAGGCATCAAATAACACCATATTCAATCATACTTGGCTACCTGTGGTTTAATTAAAAACTGTTTTTTTACCCTCTAATTTGTGAACAAGTATTTTCCATTGCCTTTATTTTTAATTTCAAGTACTTTATAAGATAGTTATTACCCCCTTGTTTGGGTCTTTAAAAGTATGTTTCTTGAAAAAGACCTTAATTTGGTTTTGCCTTTGATTCTGTTATTTATTGTATGGGCCGCCATGTTATGTCCTTACTTTGAACTGCTGCTGTGTGAGAGGGGCTGGTATGTAAATAAGCCGATTGCAAATTATTTTTATATTTGACCTGTAAGTATGTAGAATTAATCTCAACGCCGAAACATTCATGTAGAGTATTTTATGTTAGTAAAAAAAACAGACAGATCAGATGACATAAACGCATTCTCAACCTTAGACCTGCCGAAAGTTTCTTCAAAAGCGGTAGGGTTAAAAAAGGGGGGGTGGTTGTTAGAGCTAATAGAGCTAAAAGCGCTTCGGCGGTGCGTAGCCTACGTACTCTGGGCACAAAACCGAGCGCGCGCGCCTTCAGAACCTTAAACGGAGATAATGCGCATCTGTGGTCAGAATGCCGGTGGTCAAAGAATACGGTGTTAAACCACCGGTCCCAAACCTGATAACATAAGAAGGTATGGCAAAAGGGCATCCGCGAGTAAAAATCCTGAGCCAGGGTCTGCTATGGGAGTATAATAAGAATAAGCATTAATCAGTAGCGAATAATTAGTGTAAATAAATGATAGTCAAAATTCTAGTCCCTTAGCTTACACTCGGAAAATATGAACGCAATGGGCCAAAAATCTGCAACGAAAAGGTTAAAAGATGTCACTTCGCAGTTAGCAGTTACACGGCTGAAAAACCGCTAGATGGAAGCATAACACAAAAGAATCTGTAAGATAGCGCTGGGTTGGTTTTGTAGTTGTTACGTCCTCATATGAAGGCTGCATTATGAATGTTTCTGTGATGGCTGGAAAGTGTGTGTCCAAAATGTTTAATAAATAACGGTTTGGACAATGGTTATGCTGGTTATAATCAGCTTTACTAACTTAGTGACACGAACCATGCCAGTTGAGCTATAACCAGTATAAATCTACTTGGGCAAACATGGAACGCACATGTCTTTGCAACTTTCTGAACCAGCATACCAGCAACAAACAATCATAACCGTTTTCAGTAACATCTCTCTTCTCTATGCCCCAAAACTCTACAGCTGGACGATCAAACCGAGGTGGAGATATTGAGTTATTCAAGAACTGTACCCAAAGCAGACCGTGGGAAAAATCAGGCTTGAAATAAAGATTACAAAGATTCTGGCTATGAGAAAGGGACACCTGGCTTTAGTCATCATGCCTCCTCAAGGCATGCGCCAAACGCCACCTTTACGCTCACCAAAACGCCGCCCCGCAAGGATCCTGACTTCCAACGGCGAAGTGGTGGGACACTGAGAAAAACATTGGCTAAAACATACTTTTCAACAAGATGCACTAATATGGGCATGTTTGCTTATGTGTCCACTGGGTGTGTGCCAGGTAGCAAAAAACTAAAAAGAAACAGAGTTTCGGTGCCCAGTCCACTTCTGGGACGAGTACTGTTGCCTTGATAACAATAATAGGACATACCGCTCTGGGGCCATTATTATGGAGTTAATAGTAAAACGTTCCGAGTAACAGCTAGACTGTTGCAGCACTTGAGGTTAAATCTGACAAATGATTATTAAAAAACAGGTTTCAAGTGTTTGGTGGAGGGATGCTAGGATGCTAGGAATAATGGCTAAAAATAACAACATTATGCAAAAAAAGCTCTGCATAGTGTTCCTTTGAATGGTGATTGAATGGTCTTTTTGATTTTCTCTATGATGGCTCTTGTCTGTCTTTCTCGGGGGTTAAAGTTAAAGTGTAGAAATTTCCACCGATCATCCTGAACCCACTGCATGTTTATCAATGTCTAAAACTATTTATTGCATAGAAATATAAAAAAAAATGATGAAAAATGCGTTTTACTCTTAATGTTGTTATTTCTCAGTAACTTACAAACAATTAAATGCAGTATAACGCTGAAGGAAACTTTGGTCTGTTTTGATATTTTTGTATTAGTCAAGCTCAAAGCTTACCTCAGGTTGATTGAAGTGACTTTCACAGTTGTAAGAAGTATTATTAACGGTGAATGAAATGGAATGAATTATGATGAGTGTGAAAGTAAATTGGTTGCTACAACTCACTAATACGAGAAAAACAAACTAAAAATAAAAACAGAATTAAATACGAAACCGTCGTACTGATTTGATTAATCATATAATACTATAATTAATTTAAGTTGTTTAACATTATTATTCCCCAAAACGCCACCGAAAACCATACAGACAGTAGGCAAATAATTTTTAAAACGGAGTAAAAGTCATTTCCTGATTCATTAAATTATTTTATTTAAAGGAAAGATGGAAAAAAAATGTTAAAACCACAGAGAAGCAATGGTTTAAACATAATACAAAAAAATCAGAGTAACAAATCAAGTGTTGTTTTAAAAAAAAAAAAAAAAAGTTGTCTCCAAGTTGTTGAAAAAAAAAAAAAAAAATGTTTAAAAACCATATGGTTTAAAGCATAATATTAAAACATTCAAAGAAAAAATCTGGGGGTTTTTGGTTGTGTGTTGTTTTCTTAAAGGAAAGTTTGTCTAAACCTCAGTTTGGCGTTAGCCGGGTAGCATAATGCTGCCACCACTTTTGATAACCCGGTAAGGTCCGGAACAGAGGCTATAACCACCACACTCACACACACACACACACACACACACACACACTGGAGTAAGTTAATCAAACCCATACTTATTTTATTCATAAAATGAACTGAAGAGGTTCACAAAGCAAACAAGCAGTTCCCAGAAGCCAACAAAACCCGGATAACCACTGCACACTAAAATCCACCCACATGACGCTTAACGGCTCTCCACTCTTAGGAGGTTACTACTACAAACTTCACGCCAACTTTAACCCGACACACCAGCGGATCTTTAGGCCTACCCCCGGACCTACTCGCTTGTCAGCCTACCTCCAACATTTATTTCTTAAAACATAGTACACAAAACACGAAACACAGTCACAATTGGTCATTTAAAACCAGCAACATAACTCGCTGACGACAACACCCTTCCCCGGGGTCTGAGCTTGCAGCGCTCGTCCGCGGTTCTGAGTTCCTAGAAATCGAACTGCCGTTCACCAGCTTTCCAGTTCGTTGTCTCAGCTGCAGGAAATAACCACCTTTATTTGGGCTCACACTAACCAACTTCCCAGTTTGCTATCACCGCTACACCAACAATAAATCAAGGGGCTAGCCTCCTAACTCCCAATCCTATTTTTCTACAGGAAGCAATCAATTACTCCCTCCTCAGGCAGGAACAGCTAAACCCCCTTGCTAATTAACTCCATCACGGCTGCCTCTAACAGCAGCGACGACACCCCTCCAGGGCAATATGTCAAACCCGTTTCCAGCGACCAGCCCGTGCCCATTCCCAAGACCAAGTAAGGACTCGCGTACTTCCTAAGTCTGGAGTAGTAGGAAGTGGAATTGCGAAGTACTTACTCCGAGGACGGGGAGACGACAGTAAGTGCGTTATTCTACAATGGAACAGCAGCGTACTTGGCTATGGAGACAACACGGTTTACTTTTTACACATAGGATAAAACCCCCCCCCACCCATGTTTGGATAAAGCCTGCTCAGTGGTGGAAGACTGGCTCAGTTTCTTTTACTTTCCCATTTTAAACAGTTTAATCTACGTTGTAACAACGGACTGATCGCATTTAAGAATAAAAATAGAAACCTTCCCAAAACATAAGCCACCACCAAAACAAGTCTGATTTAGAAGGGGAATTTAATTATGAACTTCCCAATTATATCAGACAGTTCATATTTAGAATACAGGCTGAACAAATAACACATATTAAGGCCAGAATAAATACGTTATTAGCTTCCCTTACATCTCGAAAGAGTTTGGCATTTTTTATGTAAAGTGTAAGCTTTATCTTGATAAAAGACCGCATAGATTGAATTTAAACAACTACATTCTAGCCCTTTAAAAAACTCTTCTTATAACTTCATTTTGTGACACAATAACAGTATTTACTTTTAGGAAGTATACATTCCAGGAGGGAGTTCTCTCATCCGGCATTACCGAGCGGCAAAAAAAAAATGCATTGTGGGAACATTTCACTGTTCAAGGCCGCAACAAGTCTGCATTCGAGGCATCCTCGGTAATGTGGGCGGATGAGAACACAGCCGGGGGGATCTGGAGCCGTTACTTGGTTAGATGTGGAACTGGAAATGGAGACAGTACTTGGGCTGCCAATGATGACGTTCGGTCAAAGGTGCAGGCCCAATCAGGAAAGCCCCGCATCCACTCACTACAACTTGAATTCCACTTTCTCTTTCTTTCACAAGTGGGGAATGATAAGTCCAAAATTACATTCGAATATACAGTATTTTTTTGTTAAAAAAAAAAACAAGGGACGGAGTGGGTCACCCCCTAAAGGCTTCGGATCCTAGAACCAACCTGTATGTGTGGGATCTATGACTAACACAGTCATGTGTTCAGTTCTGGTGTGCTTTTTGGGAGAAGTTGAGTAGGTATAATAGATTATTGATCTGAAAACAGAGTTACAGGTATAGTCCTCGGGTTAACAACGGTCTCGAGGGGACGACGTTCTTGTTACGACACATCCCATTTACTGTTTAAAGCCTTGTTTCGACTGAATTGGTTTGCGTCGTAAAACGTCGTGACGCGAACTCAGTTGGGTGTGGCACGGCGGAAGAATACACGGTTACGCGCTGTTTTTGATAATTACTGGGTTAGGATAGGTGGTTAGGATAGGATTAAGTGCTTTAAAGTAGTTATTTATGTACGTAGTACGTAGTCCGGACTTACACTGAAATTCTGTTTACGACTCGACGTAGGAACGGGATCAACGTCGTAAAGTCGAGGACCCCTGTATGAATCTCACCCATGACAATATCAGATTCAGCTCTTCAGCCACATACACCCTAGTCGTCATTTAGAGGCATGCTCCTGATCTGCCCCTCCTCCATTTCATCGAATCTATTTCAAGTACTTAGTGGACACCCCAACTTTGGACGTTGAGCCCCAATGCTAGGGATGATTGCAAAAAGATCCATGAAGGACCGACCAAGCACATGTGACTTTCACTTTCAGTTCAGGCAAACCTGACCAGGTTATCAACGTCCAGTAGTCATCAGCATGTTATTTATCAGGCTGAACTAAATCAACGTTCATTCTTATTGGCCCATGTGGCTTGATGTAACATCTGGACAAGTAACAGAAATGTTTAAATTAAAAGAGATCTGTCATATCATCGGTATGGATCTACATCCTCTGGGTTGCAGTTGGTACTGGCAGTCAGCCTGTTGGGGAGGGGGAGGGGGAGGAGGAGGGAGGGAGGAGGATGTGCTTGTTACGCAGTGCCCCTCCTCACTGGTCCATACAAAGTGTCGGACACTCTGAGACGTCCACCCGTGTTCATCATGACGGTGTTTGGATTTGTCCTGCTTCTGCTTGGTTTTGGTTGCTGCCTGGCTGAAGTCGTGGAAGATTTTCATCGGTGCCGCAAGTTTTTCGCCAGTCCGAATGGAGAGTGGTTTACCCCAACGACCTTTAATGGCATCCGGTACAAAAGAATCTGCCAGACCCTGAACGGCGTCGCTGAATACGCTACGTATTATGACACAGAAAAGAGGATCCCCGTGTACTCGGCCTACCAGTTTACGGGTTTCAAGAACTGCACCCGAAGTAACAACTGGTTTATTGAACCTCAGGTAAGGGTGTGCCTTTCAAAAACTATTAAGGCTGACCATTGAGCTCAGTTGGTCTCTCTGAAGTGTCCCAGTGTTAGCGTCCAGCTACTGTATTCAAGGTTTTTGAGCCAGGTCAAATATGGGGATCAGATCCACTGTGGCGACCCCTAATGGATGCGACTGAGAGTGGAATAAGAGTAAGAAGTCCACTATTCATTTCTATGGAACATTTTTAAGTTTTAATCGTAAATCTATAAAAGAAAACTACTAATTGCATAGAAGTCGACTACAAAACCACATGGCACACCTCTCACTGCCAAGACGGACTCTGGACGTTAAGCTGCATTAACTGCAGAAAACAGAAGAAGGATAAGAAGATAAAATCATCTTCAGGCATGTAAACAATCATTGCTCATCACTACTCAACTTCAAACTAGTACAACGGTGTGACAAATGAGTCCTGGTGAAAATGTAAACTTTAGTTTCCTTCTCACAATGTCTGCATTAATGAACGTGTTTGTAGTGATGAAAGTGTGTGTGTCCAAAATGTACTCTAAATAATGGTTTTGGACAATGGTATGCTGATTAAATGCTAGAAATGTAAATGGTTAACCAGATTTATCAACAAGCCCATGCCAGTTCTCTAACCAGTATAAATCTACTTGGGCCAACAGGGAACCACGTGTAACGGTACTATTTTTCAGTCATAGTTCCTCTTTTCTCTGCCCAATCTCTACAGCTGGACGATCCAACAAAAGGTGGAGATGTGAATTATGAGAGTGTCGTACCCAAAGCTCTACAAGGGAAATATCAGGCTTTAAATAAACACTACGAAGGATCTGGGTTTCATAAAGGACACCTGGCTCCGGTCTATCACGCCTCCTCTCAAACCTGCGCCGACGCCACCTTTACGCTCACCAACGCCGCCCCGCAGGACCCCTCCTTCAACCGTGGTCAGTGGAGGAAGACGGAGAAAGACATGGCTGATGTACTTTCCAAAAACTGCATTAATAAGGGCCTGTCTGCTTACGTCGTCACTGGGGTGGTGGCGGGTGTGCAAAACATCAGCGACGCAGTGTGGGTGCCCAGTCACTTCTGGACTGGATTCTGTTGCCTTGACAACAACAATGTACCTAAACTCTCTGGGGGGTTTTATGGCAAAAATGAAAACGTTAAAGTCCAAAGTGTGACCGTGCAGCAGCTTGAGGCCAATCTGTCAAGGGCTTATGAATCTGGAAGTTTCCAGGTGTTTGGTGGAAGTTGCCACGGTGACTATCGGAACCTATATTCACTTTCTTCGCATGGGCGATTGAATGGTCCTTTGGTTTTCTCTGTGATTGCTCCTTGTTTAATCGTTAAGCTAATTAATGAGTAGCTCCAGCATGAAAGCTGTCTCTCAAGGTTAAAGTGTAGGAATTTCCAACAACTATCATGATACTGTTGCCTGTTCATTAATATCTAACCAAACTGTTTACTTATACAGAAATAAAACTGGTTTGCAGTGATGTGCTCTTAATGTCATGTAGCTTCTCAGAAATGATGAAACATTAAATACGTAATACTGAACCTTTGGTCTGTTTTGTATTTTTTTTAGCTTTCAAACTCAATATCTGTACCCTCATTCAGTCCCGCTAGGTGGTAGCACAGGGTGCCAGTCCTTGTGTCTTGGCGTTCGTGTGGATTTTACTTTGACACCTACCTAAACAAGCTGAGTGCACCCCTTCGTGGTAACGCCATTCTGTAATGGCTGCGACCTCTTTTGCCCTGGCTGTCAAATTCCCTAGATCTCTCAATCCTGTCGAGCGTCTGTGGAAAGTGCTGGACAAGCAAGTCAAGTCAGGTGAAGTCAGATTTATTTATATAGCGATTTTTACAATGGGGGATTGTCTCAAAGCAGCTTTACAATTACAGAATATCTTCTAATATCTACAGCCAATCCCAAAATTGAGCAAGCCTAGCGTGATAGTGGCAAGGAACAACTCGTCAAGCGTTATGAGGAAGAACCCTTGAGAAGACCAAGACTCAAAAAGGAATCCTGTCCTAGTTGGGTGGTGATATTTGATAAATGTAAGAATGAAACTAAATTATCTAATCAAGTAAGTCTGTAGTAATAGCTCAAAAACAGAAACTGTGTGAACCTCCGCTAATTACAGAGTCCTGTGTGTGTCAAACAGTGGGACGATGGACTGGGTGTGAGAGGACGCCCTTCTGTGTTTAGAGACCAGGGACCTATCAAAGTCTGATAGGTCTAGCTATCAGACTTTGATAGGTCTTCACCACACACAAACAAAGGAAACTTTGTTCCCACATACATGGATGTGTGAAACATGGTGGTGGTAGATTCACCATCACTGATTGAATGTCGAATTCTAGATTATAGCAGCAAATCCTGATCTGTGCATGAACTGAATCTCAAGTCATTCTACCAAAGAATAGTTAAAGAAGAACAGAGTTCATGTTTGCAAACGGCCAAGTCCCGACCTGAATCTGACAGAAATGTTGTGGAAGGACCTGAAGCGAGCCGTTCATGTGAGGAAACCTGCAGAGCGTATCTGAGGCATTTTTGTGCGGAAATAGGTGCTTTTGGATGTCTTCACTCGGTGTATGTCGTGTTACTGACAATAATAACGGGTAAAAACAAACGTCTGAGGCGTTCAGCGAACTGCGTTCGATTGGCTAGCTGCCGCTCGGAGTGTTTGCGCATGCGCACTAGTAAAACCCCCTCCGTTTACCATATCTGGAGTTTATTTTGCCGTGCGCTCCGTTACACGCAGGGCCGCTTCACGTGTGATTATTTAGAACCCGTGGCGGTACGTGCAGCGTTTCGGGTTGAGTGCTTGCACCTCTTTTCGGCTTAGCGCCGCTCTGTCAGTGCTGTTAACGTCGTTTTGCAGCCCGTTTTGACGCTGCGCAAGCTAGCCTAGCCTTACCCAGCGTCCAGTCTATAAGGAACCGTTTGCTGTTTTTTTGCGCAAGCTCTTACAACAACGGGTTTTTAAACCCTCCAAGGTTGCGCAGACCGGGGGCGAACGTAAAACCGGGCTGTCTTTGAGCCGTTGCGGACCGGGTTCGTTTCGTTCTGCGCGTTAGCCGTTAGCTTAGCACGCTACGCAGTTAACGCCGAGCGTGCGTTCAGTCACGTCACTTTGTCAAGCGGTACGCGCTGCCTTCAAACGCGGCCGCGCATTCGTGCCGCGGCAGTATTTACTACTTAATTAGAGCCTAACGTTTAGTTATTTATGTTAAGCCTTACGGGTTTTTTGTAGTCCTAGCCATAGGTAAACAAGCGAATGTTGTGTGGTTTGTAGTCTCAAACCGAAAATAGGTGCGACCGGGGAATCGGGGCGCTGTTGAATGCACCTCGCTAACGGTCCGCAGTGGGAAAACTTTAACATGGGCACATAGAGCGCTTTTTCTTTTCATTCTTTCTGTTTTTGGCACGGCGAGAGGCGGTTAGTAATTAAACTCCGGACTTAAAATGGCCACCGGCGGCTTCTCGGACCTGCGCGAGAAGCTGAAATCCATGACGCCTCACGTGGAAAACCGGCAAGCCAGCAAAGTTTCGTACGCGAGGAAGCGCAAGCGGCGAGACTCCGAGGACGAGCCGCACGTTCACGAGGAGCTGCGCGCATCCGTGGCGCTCAAGGTGAACGTGAGAAATTGTGTTTACTATTACTGGGGGGTCCTTTTTGGGCACGGGGAGGTCAGACCAAGTCAGGGCCCGGGACCCTAGACAGGAGGCCTTGTCAGGTAGCTATTCTGAAATTTTCAAGACCCTAAGGGTACAGCACGCTTCGTTGAAAAAATAAATAAATAGATAAATAACAATTAAAGTAAGATAAAGTAAGTAAAATGTAGCGTAAAAAGTAACGATTTTTATTTTGTAATGTAGGAAGGAAAGAGTATCAACTTACAGAAGTAAACAAAGTACAGGTACCTGAATAAACTTAAGTATTTATCTTTAGGGTTTAAAAAAAATATATTATATAGAATTTCTCTGAATGGTATTTTGCCTCTACCTGCACTTTCCACTTCATATAAGTAATGACTTTTTTTCCCTATTGGCGCCCTCCGCTTCGTATGAGTAATAACCTTTATTTTTATTATTATTATTTTTAGAAATATATGATAGCCTTTCCTACCGGCAACCTCCATATGATTATTCTTTAACGATAAATGAGCGACTGTATATGTCTGTATACTTAAAGAAAGGCAAAAAAAAAATTTGGTTTTTAAGTTAAAAAAAAAAAAAGGATTTCACCTCTGATGTCTAGGTTTTTTTTAAGTGTTATGTATTTATAATTTCATATCTATAATATAATTATATTATATATACTTACACACACATACCAACACACACACAGTGGTGCCTTGATTAAGTTTTTGTTGAATTTTCTATATTTCTGCTAAATATGAACTAAAACATCAGATTCCACAAAAAACCCATAAAAAGTAGATAAAGAGAACCCAGTAAACAAATGGGACAAAAATTATACTTGGTCATTTATTTGGATTTTGAGGGAAAATGATCCAATATTACTATAGTGAGTGGCAAAGTATGGACCATTTGTTTCAGTATCTGGTGGACCCCCCTGTGCGCAATAACTGCAGCTAAACGTTTCCTGTAGCTGTGTGATCAGTCCTGCACACACCGGATTGGAGGAATTTTAGCCCATTCATCCGTACAGAACAGCTTCAGCTCTGGGATGTGGTGGGTTTCCTCAACATTAGCTGCCGCTAAGTCCTCTAAACATTTCCATTGGATTAAGGTCAGGACTTTGGCTTGGCCAATTTAAAACATGTGTTGTGGGAGCAGACTTGATAGATCCCCTGTTCTTTAACTAAACAGGGTGCCACTCACACCTGAGTGGCATCCCCATTGATTTGAAAACCACCGACTCTAATTCACCTTCCAATTAACTGCTAACCTAAGGTTCACATACTTGCCACTCACTAATATGTAATATTGGATCATTTTCCTCAGTAAATAAATGACCAAGTATAATATTTTTGTTTCCTTTGTTTAACTGGGTTCTCTTTATCTACTTTTAGGACTTGTGTGAAGATGTGATGATGTTTTAGGTCACATTTATGTAGGAATATAGAAAATTCTAAAGGGTTCACAAACTTTCAAGCACCACTGTATACATGTTGGATGATATACAGCCCACTTTATATCAGTAAGAAGCTCCAGTTTGGGTTCAAACAGAAATTCTTTTTTTTTTCTCTCTCTCTCTTTCAAACCTGGCAACCTCACCCGAATGATTAAGTGATAAAAGAGTGAATGTAATATTTTGCAAATCCGCGTTGGGACTTTGTACTTTTTGTATTTGTAGAACACGTGTAGAAATTGAAGCGCTGGCGCCCCCGTGACACTAATCCAACCCGAGTAGGGCTGCATACCGATATCCTGAAATCGTGTCAATGTCCCCCCACAGGTGAAGAGCGGGATCGCGCAGGCGCGAGTGTTCACGCCTGAGGAGTGCGTGCGGATCGAGGCCAAGATTGACGAGGTGGTGTCGCGGGCCGACCGCGGGCTGTACCGGGAGCACACGGTGGACCGGGCGCCGCTGCGCAACAAGTACTTCTTCGGCGAGGGCTACACGTACGGCTCCCAGCTGGAGAAGCGCGGCCCGGGCCAGGAGCGCCTGTACTCGAAGGGCGAGGTGGACGAGATCCCCGGCTGGGTCCACGAGCTGGTGATCGGGCGCCTGGTGGAGCGCGGCCTGATCCCCGAGGGCTTCGTGAACAGCGCCGTCATCAACGACTACCAGCCGGGCGGCTGCATCGTGTCGCACGTCGACCCCATCCACATCTTCGAGCGGCCCATCGTCTCCGTCTCGTTCTTCAGCGACAGCGCCCTCTGCTTCGGCTGCAAGTTCCAGTTCAAGCCCATCCGCGTGTCCGAGCCCGTCCTCTGCCTGCCCGTCAGGAGGGGCAGCGTCACCATGCTCAGGTCTGGACCCCGCCCCTTTTGATTCGATATCGTCGAGCTGTTTCGTTTTAACGTTTAACGTTACGGTCCGTACGCTTTTTTTGTCTGTTTGTTTTTCTGTCAGTGGCTACGCCGCCGATGACATCACGCACTGCATCCGGCCCCAGGACATTAAGGAACGGAGAGCCGTCATCATCCTGAGGAAGTGAGTCACAGAGCAGGGCAGTGTACCTCTACCTGCACCCTCCACTCCAGTGCAGGAGGAAGGAACGCAGGGTTAGGTTTAAACCGAGACCTAGGGCTGCAACTAACGATTATTTTAATAATCGATTAATCGGTCGATTATTTTTTCAATTAATCGATGAATTGGATTAAAAAAAAAAATTCCCATGTCTTTATTCAGAAATATAACACTGAATAACAGAGCAAATAAGTGATAATTGAATAATACTGATTAAATTAATTAATAAATTAAAATAACAAATTAAATAATAGTGTGTATACTTGTATTTTTTCTGTTTCTTCCTTCTTGGTGCCGTAACAAGATAATTTCCCCCTGTGGGATAATAAAAGGCTATCTTATCTCATCTTAATAAAGAAGAATAAATGCATCTCTGATGCAAACACTACATACAAACTCATTCACACTCTTTCTTTAGGAACTTTGCATTGCATTTTTTTTTTTTATATATATAATGTTTATTAATTTTACGCATTTTCAGAAAATGAATTGTGAAAGCTTTCACAAATCTGAAAATGCCTAAAAGTCATAAATATTATATAAATAAATGCTTTTTATACTAAATTTTATGTGAACACTTTTATAAATCATATTATGCCTAAAAGTAATAAATAATATCATTACAACAATTTATAAGACAAAGTTATATCTGAGAAAGCTTTCACAAATCAGAAAATGCCTACACATAATACACAGTATGTAAATAACTGCCTATTGGACACAATTATATCTGTGATAGTTTTCAGAAGTGATGGAGGGTAACTGTAAACCTGTGTGATTCTCTATATGATCAGTTTCTGCAAGTTATACAGCTGCTTGGACGGTTTATGGGGAGTTAATTAAGGCTTAATTATTCGCCTGTTATCATTTTCCGTCTCACGGTTTTATACGAGCCACGTAAGACAGAATTAAGGACTGTGAACAAAAGTTTCACAAATCAGCTGGTCAATTTACTGCAGGTGTCAGGAAGCTATAGTTACCTTTAGAGTTAAAGCTTTTGAAAATAAAGCCCTTAAAATGTCATGCCGAAATGATTTCACTTTAATTGATGGCGTGCAACCTAGATTACAAATCAAAGGACGACCAAATGTAGATTAATCACCGTTAAGGTGACTTTCAACACGGAAGCAGACGAAAAAAAGCCACCGAAACGCTACAGCAACCAACTACGCGGTAACCCGCTCTTTTTTATAGTGCAAGTCTTTTTTCTTCTTTACGGGGCTCACTGCTCATTCTGACAGGATAAGGCTCCGCCCACAGCACTCACTGACGTAGCTACTACACCCGGGAGTTTGTATCAGTTTGGTGCGTTATTGGCCGATGAGGCTGTGATTGGAATACGGGACTGGATCTTCAGGGACAAATCAAAATCGGCCATAAATCGTGATGTCCCGGACAATACGGGACGGTTGGCAACCCTATTCTTAACGCTAACTTACTTTGAATGTTCCGCCTCCACGCCGGCTCCGCCTCGCTCCATTCAATCGCTCGTATTTTTTTCCCGCGTTGACGAAGTAACGTAAGCGGATATGACAAGGGGAGGGACACGTAAATCATGCGACACAACAAATCGATAATGAAATTCCTTGTCAACACTTTTAGTAATCGATTATTATCAATTTTATCGATTCGTTGTTGCAGCCCTACCGAGATCCAATAGAGTCAGTGCGAGACGCGAACACACACACACACACACACACACACAGAAACCTCCTGGCCTTCTAACTCCGCCTCTTTACGTTTCAGGACGAGACCAAACGCCCCTCGCCTGGACACGGTTTCTCCTCCCCCCCCCCCCCCCTCGGAGAGACGGCACACGCTGAAAGCCAAGCGCTCGCACCGGAAAGCCGACCCCGACGCCGCTCACAGGTGGGAGTGCCTCTCGTTCTGAACAGTCTGAAGGTGGGTACGAATGCTGATCGGTGATCTTCTCTCCCCTTCCTCAGGCCTCGCGTTTTAGAGATGGATAAGGAAGAGAATCGGCGCTCGCTGCTCTCGCACCCGAGCCGGCACGACGACCACGAGGGAGGGGCCGAGAACTCGTGGAGGAGGGTCAAGCACACCCCGGAGCACCCGCCGTCCGGCCGCCGGGTCAAGATGCGCCGCCACTGATGAACTGAGGTTGACATACTTTTTCCAGTGGCAGATGTGCGGGGTCGGGCGTTTCCCTCAGCCCATAGTAAGTCCTCTGTTTGTCCGGAGCGACGTCACGCCTCCAACGTTCATCCGTCATCTCTGCCACATCTGGGGGAGGGGAGAAGGAAAACAAAAGCCGGTGCTTTTGACCCCCCGGTGCGCTGAGGTTTGGGGGGGAGGGGGTAAAAAAAAAGTGACTTTCATCCCGTCGAGATCGAGAGCGATTTCTCCACGGCTGTAATAAAGTTCTATTTTGAAACATTCAAAAAAGTTAATCGTCTTTATTTTTTATGTTACTCACGATGTTTTTGCAGCTGACCTGCAGAGGGGAGATCAACAAGAAGGTAGCTAACAGTGACAACTTTAGCTAGCGGTTACGACTTTATTCCTAAAATGTTACGACTGTATTCTCTAAACGTTACGACTCTATTCTCAAAGTGTTACTTTGTTCCTAAAATGTTACGACTCTATTCTCAAAATGTTACGACTCTATTCTCAAAATGTTACGACTCTGTTCTCAAAATGTTACGACTCTATTCTCAAAATGTTACAACTCTGTTCTCAAAATGTTACGACTGTATTCTCAAAGTGTTACTTTGTTCCTAAAATGTTACGACTCTATTCTCAAAATGTTACGACTCTATTCTCTAAACGTTACGACTTTATTCTCCAAACGTTACGACTTTATTCTCCAAACGTTACGACTTTATTCTCCAAACGTTACGACTTTATTCTCCAAACGTTACGACTTTATTCTCCAAACGTTACGACTTTATTCTCTAAACGTTACGACTTTATTCTCCAAACGTTACGACTATTCTCCAAATGTTACTTTATTCCTAAAATGTTACTTTATTCTCAAAACATTACGACTCTATTCTCAGTGTTACTTTGTTCCTAAAATGTTACGACTGTATTCTAAAAATGTTACGACTCTATTCTCAAAATGTTACTTTATTCCTAAAACGTTACGACTTTATTCTCCAAATGTTACGACTTTATTCCTAAAATGTTACTTTATTCTCAAAACACTACAACATTATTTTTAAAGTGTTACGATTTTATTCTCTAAATGTTACGATTTTATTCTCAAAACACTATGAATTTATTCCTAAAATGTTACGACTTTATTCCTAAAATATTACATTTTCTCAAAATGTTACTTTATTCCTAAAATATTCCTCGTTTTTCTGTTACAACTTTATTCCTAAAGTGTTACGATTTTATTCTCAAAATACTACGACTTTATTTCTAAAATATTACGACTTTATTCTCAAAACGTTACGACTTTATTCTCTAAACGTTGCGATTTTATTCTCCAAACATTACGACTTTATTCCTAAAATGTTACAACTTTATTCTCAAAATACTACGACACTATTCCTAAAGTGTTACGATATTATTCTCAAAATACTACGACACTATTCCTAAAGCGTTGCGATTTTATTCTCAAAATACTACGACTTCATTCCTAAAATGTTACGACTTTATTCTCAAAACGTTACGACTGTGTTCTCAAAATGTTACGACTTTATTCTTTATTCCCCGACGCCGCTCACAAGTGGGAGTGCCTCTCGTTCTGAACGGTCTGAAGGCGGGTACGAATGCTGATCGGTGATCCTCTCTCCCCTCCTTCAGGCCTCGCATTTTAGAGATGGATAAGGAAGAGAACCGGCATTATTCCTAAAGTGTTACGATTTTATTTTCTAAATGTTACGATTTTATTCTCAAAATACTATGAATTTATTCCTAAAATGTTACGACTTTATTCCTAAAATATTACGACATTTTCTCAAAATGTTACTTTATTCCTAAAATATTCCGCGTTTTTCTGTGTTACAACTTTATTCTCCAAATGTTACGATTTTATTCTCAAAATACTACGACATTATTCCTAGTGTTACGATTTTATTCTCAAAATACGACTTCATTCCTAACTTGTTACGACTTTATTCCTAAAATATTACGACTTTATTCTCAAAACGTTACTTTCTTCCTAAAACGTCACGACTTTCTTCTCAAAATGTTACAACTTTATTCTCAAAATACTATGACATTATTCCTAAAGTGTTACGATTTTATTCTCAAAATACTATGAATTTATTCCTTAAAGTATTACGACTTTATTCCTAAAATATTATGACTTTATTCTCCAAATGTTACGACTTTATTCTATAAATGTTATGACTTTGTTCTCTAAACATTACGACTTCAATCCTAAAATATTACGACTTTATTCTATAAATGTTATGACTTTGTTCTCTAAACATTACGACTTCAATCCTAAAATTTTACGACTTGATTCTCCAAATGTTACGACTTTATTCTATAAATGTTATGACTTTATTCTCTAAACATTACGACTTCAATCCTAAAATATTACGACTTTATTCTCAAAATGTTACAACTTTATTTTTGAAATATCATGATGTCACCACACTCGTGATCAAAAGCATTTTATTGGGGCACCCTAAGAATGTTTCTGCGAAGAGCAACCCGTCTGGTTTTTCGGACCCACAGCACACTCTTTATTGCTTTACACCTTCACACTCGGTAAAGTGCTACGACACTGTCCGTCTTTAGCCCCGCCCACTACGTAGCTCTACGATTACCCTGTATTGACCTGCATACTTGGGTTCCTCTGGTATGAGTGACTCGGGAACTCCGGCAGCACTGCTGTATCTGATCCACTGGCTCCAGAGCGCCATAGTAACACTGCTGGGTCCCGAACGTGGTAGAACAGGGTCGACGGGGGTAGCGGAGTCTGTACCTATATGGTGGGCGGAGCTTCTAAATCTGACGTTTTAATTATTATTAAACAACCCTGCGACCGACGAAAATCAAAGCAAAGTCTCCGACAGCAGGACCACCCATCTTTGGAAAAGTGGAGGAAAGAAAGTGGCTCCACCTCTGGTACAGGAGTGTGAGGACACCCTCTTATGTTTTTTTATTTAAATGAGCAGTATGTCGGGCTCGCTGGTGGCGCAGTAGAGCATGAAGCCCATCTGGTCAATCTGGTCCTCGGTGAGGCCCTGCAGCAGGTTGACACCGGCTTTAAAATAGCTGGGCAGGACGCCCGCCTCCAGGAACCCGATCAGTTCGGCCACGGCCTGCTGAAACCGGTCGCTGAAGGCCGGCTCCGTCCAGTCGGCCTCCCTGTCGCTCAGGTGCAGGACCACGTTGCCGAGCTGGGCGCCCGTCAGCCCGTTCAGGGCGGGGCAGTTCCGGCACACGGCCTTCAGCGTCTTCAGGCACTTCCTCCTCACCCCGGACTCCTGGTCCAGGCCGGCCAGCCGGGCCGTCTCGCTCGGGTACAGGCTCTGGTACCAGACATAATCGAACGGGCCCGTTACCTCGGGCAGAGCCGTCAGCGTCGCCCCCTTCAGGCGCACCGTGGGCACCACGCTGACGCACAGACGCTCGTCGTCGCTCGGACCCCGGATCTCGAGCCTCAGAGCCGAGGACCCGAGCTCCGGCCGCACCTCGCACTCCAGGGTCCCACTGAGCGACGGCCAGTTCATGGACTCCGTTATGGATTTGCGCAGTTGCTCGGCGACCAGACGTGACGACAGGTATCCGCCCACCAGGTGCCGGTCCCAGTAGCTGCGGCCGCGCGGGAAGTACTCCAGGTTTTCGCGCCGAACCATGCCGTACTGGGGGTGGCCCAGGAACGTGTCCTCCCCGGGGATAGGGGTCCACAGGTTCGACTCCAGCTACACACACACAGAATCAAAACACACAACGGTACTAAGATGCTTCAGAAGTGTGTGTGTGTATCTTTTTGTGTATTTCTTTAAGTGAGTTTGTGTGTCTGTCTGTTTCTGTGATTACAGTCTATGTGTGTGTGTGTATCTGAGTTTCTGTATTTTCTGTGTGTGTGTGTGTGTGTGTGTGTGTGTGTGTGTGTCCGCATGCCTTACCTGCAGGGGTATGAGCAGGGAGGCGTGGTCGGCCTTCACCACCTGCAGGTCGTCGAGCAGGGACCCGGCCAGGGTCATCTCACCCAGGGGCATGTCCGAGTGTTTGCAGCGCAGGAAGGCCTGGATCTCCGTGGCGATATCCAGCGCCCTCTGCTGGGCCTGGGCCACCTCGCCCGGCGACAGGCACACGCGGGTCTGGTAGTACTGCTCCAGCCGCTCCGAAAACGTCAGCGCGCACAGGTCCTGCCGCCTGCCCCGAGGCTCCGGCTGGGTCTGGGGCCGGGGCTGGGACAGATCCGCTACGAGGGACAAATGGCCCAGAGCCCAGTGGTTAAGAAGTGCTATCGTATTCCACGGGACCCAGCTTAATAAATGGGCGTGTTGTTGGGGATGTACCTTTCTTGGTTGCTACAGTGACCTGTTTCCTGGCCGCGCCCTCATCGCCCGTGTGAATCGGCTTGGGCGAGGCGCTTCCCAGGTTAAGCTCCTCCCAACGGTCGGTGGCCTTCTGATCGGGCTTCTCGTCGTCCGGGGGCCGGCCGGCGCGCTCTATCAACTGTCACGTGACAGGGGGCGGAGTGTTCGTTACCCGAGTATACGGAGCTCTGCTTCTCGAACAAAGCAGCGCCGCTTTGGCGTACGACAAACCTAACGACGTCTGTGAATGTGAGCATCTTTTATAGCCTGTCCGCCACCATCGAACCTGATTACAGGCTGATTGAAGGCGACACAAGAAAAGCACGCAAAAATTACAAATATTCGTACGACATTTTATTCACCTCAAAAGCATACACTCCAGACGTGACGCTTCTTTTTTGGAATTGCACTGCCGGGTTAAAAATCGTGTTCGGTATGGTGTAACGGTCTTAAATTTGTTCGAAAAAAATCGTACGCAAAAAAAAAAAAACACGTTTGCCCTTTAAAAGTAACACATCGTACCAAAAAAACACGTCCGGTCTTTAATAGTAATAAATCATACAAAGAAAATCATGTTCAGTGTAACTGCCTTAAATCATAGAAAAAAAAAACAAAACACGTTTGGTGTAACATCCTTAAATCGTATGAAAAAAACCTATTTGATATAACAGAAATAGATCGTATGAAAAAATTTATAGTCAGTGTAAGGTCCTTAAATCGTACAGAAAAAAAACCAACTTTGGTCTAACAGTTTTAAATCGTACAGAAAAACACCAATTGGTTCGTAACAGGAATAAATTCTATGAAAAAAAATCAAGTTTGGTCTAACAGTCATAAATCGTACACTAAAACCCCCAAAAAACATGTTTGGTCTGTAACAGTAACAAATCGCCCAAAAAAAAAAAAAAAAAAATTATTTAATCTAAATAGTAACTTAACTCGAGCAAAAACCTGAGTTTGAGTTGCTTACCTTTTTCACAGCTAGCGTGGCGATGCCGAGCACGGCGACCCCGCCCACCCCGAGCACCAGTCGGGCGTTTGCCAGCAGGAAGTCTATGATGGCGGCGATGCCGTCCTCGCCCCGCCTTTTACTCGAATAATACATTTCTTCACCTGAAAATGCAGAAAAATGCAAACGCAAAATAGTGAGAAAAAAAGAGACCCCACAGTCAACGGCCTGTAACCTGACTGTCTTACTAAAGATCATGACCTCATGCATACGTCCTACCCAGCCATTATAGACCAGCACGCGTAGTGCTATACCAGTGTTAACCTACAGGGCGCTAGCAGTTAGAAAACCCGATACAGTAATGAAGGAGACTTCCACCTGACACACACACACACAGCGGGTCATGTCCTGTTAAATTTAGAGCCTGCACCTGCCACAGTCAGAAATAACCCCGCCTCGGAGAGTGGGTCCCACAGGACGCCCCACACTCCACTGCACAGCAAAGCAAAGTGCACACGCTCCGTAGCTCTGGTAGCAATAACAGCACAGCGGGCATCACTTCTTACAGAATATTTTAGATTTTTGTATAACCACGATTGCTTCGTTGCTTCATCGGTGACGGCCCAGATGCAGCCAAATAGGTCCAAACTGTGAAACTACCACCCCCATGCTTCATGAACTAAATAACAGACGTTATTACTACAACAGCGCCCCCTACCCTGCCCTGTCCTGCGAGGGACCAGCGTGTGCTTCTTCTGAAAGCTTGACTGGGAAAGAAAGAAGCCAAGTGTAACTAAGGAACCTGAAGCTTCAGTACAGAACAGATATTTTTTAGGAGTATAATCAGTTACCGCTGAGACTGTAGAACTGTACTAAACAGTAAGGAACAATACAGCACCCCCCATTAATTAGTCAGAGGCTGGGGTACTATTTAAAGCCCAGTGGTTATCCTTGACATGTTTCAAAGGATAACCGTGTAATATTTCGTGTTATAGAAGGGCACTTCGGAGCCCTGTTAGTGGTTAGGGGAAGTTTTAACGCTGTGCCTGTTATGGTGGTGCTGGTTAATGTTGTTGTTGTTGTTGTTGTTGCTGTTAGCATTAGCATGCTCGGAGCCGAATTACCCGGCCTTCGCTGAAGCGTTTGGTGTGTCATTTGAAGTCTCACGTTGCGTTTATAACACTCACCTTTTCACGCGACTCCGGCATTCATTTCTAAAACAAAACAAAAAAGGCTTAAGCAGCTCTCCAAAGCGGGCTCATTCGGCTAATTCGCGTTTTAGCCTATAAAAGGGTAGTAGTGAACGCGCCGTGCTGATTGGACGAGGCGCTCTGATTGGCGTGCGTTTAGACCAATGAGGAGACGGCTTCCCATGACCAATTGCCGCGTCCCCTTAGACCCGTTTGATGTGAATGATAGCGTTAGGTCTCTCGTAATATTGGGAGAATAAAGTCGCAATATTTTGTATATAAAGTCGTAATATTTGGAGAATAAATTCGTAATATTTTGTATATAAAGTCGTACTATTTGGAGAATAAAGTCGTAATATTTGGCAAATAACTTACTAACATTTGGATAATAAAGTCGTACTATTTTAAGAATGAAGTCATTATATTTGGAGAATAAAATATTTAATATTTGGATAATGAAGTAATATTTGAATAATGTAATATGTTGAAAATAAAGTAATATTTGGAGAATAAAGTCGTAATTAATAGTTGTAATAATGGAAAATAAAGTTACACATTGTGTGTGAGCTGTGGATATAACACTACCTTTAACGTGTTTAAGAAATCCTGTGTATGGACTTTAACACTAAATTAACGAACTGCGTTAGCGGAATAAATCACGACATTAAGACCGTTTAACGTCTACAATATATCGGTTAACACTTTAGAGATGATAACTGAACGAAACTAGATCGTCCTGTGACGCATTTGACGAATTTAAGGCCTAAAATACCACAAACAGCCCTCATTTTGATTTCATGTTGAGATTAGTTTAGCTTAGCGGACAACCATTATGGTTTGAAAACGATGCCCATAAGAGAGTCGATTCTCTGAATCAAACGCTCGAGCGCTTAAGGAGTCGATTGCGTACGTTAGAAAAAAAAGTTCGTTTTAAATTAGGTTAACACTATAAAGTTCGCTTACCTGACCTATCAGCGTTGGAAGTTTGACTAAGTGAACCTTGTAACTTTAAAGCGTAATCTATCCTAAATAACTGCATTCCGTTTAGGAGTCGAACCGGGATCTTTAGTGAATCTGTATCACGTGGGCAGCGTGGTTGCCAGATCCCGTGTTCTACGTTCCGTCGGAACTATAACGAGTAGCGCGTGTTAAATAGAGCTAAATAAAGATTTAATTGGCCGTATTAACTTACGGAAAATGCAGAAATAATAACAAATCATAATGTGAAGTTTTAAAAAGCAGATGGTTAATATGAAATATTTATTTGTAATCTCAAAGCAAACAACAAACCCTCTTTATGAAATATACATACTCATACCATTCTCTCTCTCTCTCTCTCTCTCTCTCTCTCTCTCTCTCTCTCTCACACACACAGACAGTAATTTATCTTACTGTGCTAACGAGAACCTAATTTAATTGTTAAATCCTAAAAAAACGAGTATAGTAGGACTTTATGTAGTGCTGTAGGAGGAGTAACTTTAGGAGGAGTTTTACGGTTGAAGACCTGGCACCCCTAGTACCGGCGCTGGTCATGAGTAGCCCTGCGGTGTTTACCGCTCGGGAGTGAAGTAACATGACGGAACGGAGCTCGTTCTGTTTTGCGTCGTGACTTTACGGACTTTTGTTCACTTTTTGTTTCTGTGGGGTTTTTTTTAGTTTTTAAGTGTTTCTAACAAAAGACAACAACAAAAAACCTCATACACAGTGGAGTGGAGAAGGTTTCGTAAAGGGGGAAGTACTCTGAGCCGTTCTGGCGAAATGTCCTCTTGCGTTACGCCGGACTTACCGGAGGATTATACTTGTGATCTCTTATAAGCAGAGGGTGCATATTGCTGTGGCGCCATGATCGGGTCTCCAGACCTGCTCTCGTTCGCTACTGAGCCCGATTTTACGGAGGCACCCCCAGAACCGACGGTGCTTCCAGAGGAACTCTCGGTCCCCCTGTATACTGGCTCTCCATGGTCTTGGCCGGACTGCGTTCACTTCGAGCGCGATTTCATACTTGTTTCTGAGTTCTCGGAGCAGGTCGGCCCTCAGCCCTTGCTGACGATACCCGATAAGGCCAAGGCGTGCGGCCGGTTCGACCTGAATCACTTCTCACTCCGGATAATGTCGGCAGACTACCAGACTGCATTCGCCTGCCCCAGCGGGTGCGGAAACCCCAGGCTGAACTTCGTGGAGGACTCCGAAGTGGTGCTGGGGCACTCGCAAGAAGGCGCCTGTGCCTACGCCTATGTGCGGCACCTGACACTATATGACCTGGAGGCTCGCGGGTTCGTGCGGCCGTTCTGTCTGGCCTACGTGTCGGGCGAGGAGGGAAAGCTGATGCGGAACTTCTGCCAGCTATCGGCGGAGTTCTCCAGGGCGGCCGAGTGCCTCAAGACCGGAAACCGGAAGAACTTCGCCAACGAGCTGGACAAGAAGCTGGCCGACCTGGAGTACACCAGACTGGCGCTGCTGAGGGATGGGGCGATCGGCTCAGGAGGGCGAACGACCAGCGAGCTGGCCCGATTAGAGAAGGCCATCCAGGAACACAGGAGTCTCCTAAAACAAGTCGCGTCCTTCCCCAACCGGAGGCTTGGACACCCGGATTTCTTGCCCTATGACCCAGGGGATGTGCCTCAGCCCTTGACGGAAGCCGATCTCACCTTCCTAAACGTCCGGTTTCAAGATCAGTCTCCCCCATGCTGCGAAAGTGTCGGCTCGCGTTCTTGCATGCACACCCCGAAGCTAGTTCGGGCGAGCCTCTGCCGGCGGTTCGACCAGCCCCTGAAGAGCCTGGAGCAGCTCTGCGACGAGTACTTCCTTGAGCAGACCCTGAAGGAGCTCCGCTCCATCGAGAAGAGTTTCCGCTCCGACGGGAGCAACCTGTTGTGGCATCAGGTCTCTCAAACCTTGCTCCCTCGCCTAGACTCCACTGGCTTCCTTTTCGAACACCTGGAGCCTGAGCTGGGGCCTCCAGTAGCCCGGGCGCAGACCCGCCATGGACGGAGCGAGCCCGGAAGTCTCGAGTCGTACGCTTCTTGCGTGGAAACAGTGCCCATCAAGCTGGATGTCCATGGAAACGAGCCCTCTCCCCCAGAGGTTACACTGAACGGTAGCGTGGGCAGCGGGGACAGTATTGAGGTGCTGGGCATCGAAAAGTCGTTCAAAAGGCAGGGGTCTCGGGAAACACCCGAACCTTTCCCTCAGACCTTTCCCGCCGTCTTCGATTTCCGAAAGAGGAGGGCAGTGACCCGGCGGGAAAACAGCCAGGACAGCATTGAGGTGCTCAGCACCACCGACTCGCTCATACCCGACGATCTGAGGGCCTCATACCCGTCCGCTATTTACGAAGAAACCTCGGAGCAGTGCCAGGACTGTCCGATCCCTGCCACAAACTCAGACCTCAACCTGGACTGTCGTACCTTCGGCGCCCTTTCGCCTCTAGACGACTTGTCAGACTGTTTCAGCTCCTACAGCTTCGCCTCCACGGCCTCGGAGTGCCCCCGAGAGAACCTGAGCGCCCGGAGACGGAAGCGGGGCAGAACAGGGCGTGCCGCCCTGCAGTTCTTGCGCCGGTTTCCGTTCGCGGCGCATGCCGTGTACAGTCTGCTGAGTGGCCGGACCCTGGTCGTGCTGGGCAGTGACGAGGCCGCGGTCAGACGCTGGGTGATGGGCCTCACCCTTTACACGCCTCAGCTGGGCAGCTGCAGGGAAAGCGTCCAACCCTGGACGTCAAACCCTCTGCAGATCACCGACCTGCTCACTTGGAAACTTGTCGGCTTCAACAGGTTTGTTTTCCCAGCTCAGGGTTTGAGGCATGTTACTTGGAAAATTTTTCAATTTATCACTTTAAGAATATTTTCTTTCACAAGTCACTTTTCTGAACTGGGGCTAAGAAGGTTTGTCTCTTCGCAAGTTGTTTCGTAAGAAAGCTTCTGTGAATCCGGCACCTGGTTCACAAAAGTGTCTTAAGAAAGAAAATCTTCTTCAAAAGTGACAAAAAAAAAATGTTATACCTCAAACAAACTTAAGAATTATCTTATTTCTTAACTCAAGAACAATTAAGAACAAGCAGTTTAAGGAAATAATTAAGAACTTTTTTAAATTGAAGCTTTTTTTCCGAGAACTGCACTTAAGAACACGGTCATAAACTTCTTAGTGTTTGTCTTAAGAACCTTAGAAAGTTTTGTTTTTTTTCGTATGAAAGCTTTTGTAATTTTGGCCCAAGATTCCATGAAAGTGTCGTCATAAAGAAAGGCATCTTAAATGTGTATTTTTTTCTTAACTTCATCCATTCTTAAGGTAAAAAGTGAAGGAAAGTCGTTATTCTTCAAATAACTTTTTAAGAATTAGCTTATTTTTTCCTAACTCTTAAGAACAATTTTAAACACTAGTTTAAGAAATTATTGATGATTTTAAGATATTTCAGAATTTTTTTTTCAGAATTGCATTTGAGAACATTTATATAAACTTCTTAGTGTTTGTCTTAAGAACCTTCACAGGGTTTTCTTAAAGCTTTTGTGAATTCTTAAAAAAGCTTCTCAGATATTTGTTTGTTTGTCTTTAGAACCTTCGCAAGTTTTTTCTTGTGAAAGAAATTTAAGAAACTGGTGTAACTTCTTTCTTTCTTGAGAAAAGAAGTGACAAAATAATTTGTTATTCTTCAAATAACATTTTTTTAAAATCCTGAGAACAATTCTAAACACAATGAGTTTAAGAAACGATTCATGATTTTAAGGTATTTGAAAAAAAATTTCAAGAACTGCATTGAGAACTGTCATACAAACTTCTTAGCATTTGTCTTGAGAACACCATTCTTAAGAAATTGAACTTCTTTTATTCAAAAAATGTGAAGAATCCACTTATTTTTTTTCTCAACTCTTAAGAGCGGCCCTAAAAGACAATTAGTTTAAGAAAATAATTGATTTGTTAAGATGATATTTCAGAACTTCTGCCTTTTTTGGGGGGAGAATTCTTACGAAATTCTTACGAAATTACTTTCTTACATTCGAAAGTACATTCTTACAAAATTAGCGTTTGTTTTAAGTTTTTTCTTAAGAAATTGTTAAATTCTTCCATTCTTAAGTAAAAAAAAAGATGAAAAATCATTATTCTTCAACATAAATTCTTAAGAATCATCTTTTTTTCTTAACTCTTACTTAAGAGCAATTTAAGAACAAGTAGTTTAAGAAAATAATTACGATTTTCTTAAGATTACATTTGAGAACTTTTTTTTTTTTTTTTGAGGACTCATGAAATCTTTAATAAGAAAATCCTGCAAATGTTAAGACAAACGCTAAAAAGTTCCTAAAAATGTCCAGTGCAGTTCTCAGATATTATCTTAAGAAAATAATAATTATTTTCTTAAAGTACTTGTTCTTAGAATTGTTCTTAAGAATGAAAGTTAAGAAAAAACTAATGAACTTGATGGATCTTTAGACATACCATAAGAAGATCGTAAAAATGTTCTTAAGAAATTCTCAAATACTATTTAAAGAAAATCTTAATTTTCTTAAAGTTCTTGTTCTTACAATTGTTCGTACGAAAGGAATTAAGGGAAAAAAAGAAAATTCGTAATAAGGTATCTGAAGAATATGTTTTTAGCACTTTTCTTAAGAATGAAAAAAGCTAAGAAACAATTTCTTACATTTCTTAAGAAAACACTTTAAAGATTAAGACAAATGCTTAGAAAGTTCATAAGAATGTTCTTAAATGCAATTTTTGAAAAGAACTTCAATAAAAAAAGAATTTCTCAAATGTCTTATGAAAATCAATTATTTTCTCAAACTACTGCTTCTTATGATTGTTCTAAAAAAGATTTAAGAAAAAAGATAAATTAAATCTTTAAAAAATCTTAGTTTTCTTAAACTGCTTGTTCTTAGAATTGTTCTTAAGAAAAGACTTAAGGAAAAAATAATTCTTAAGAAGTTGTCTGAAGAATAAAGATTTTTTTGAAAGTTGAGTAACACATTTCCTACATTTCTTGCAAAGGTTCTTAAGATAAATGTCAAGTACGTTTATAAGAATCTTCGTAAGTGTACTACTCAAAGAAACTTCCATAGAAAGTAGTTCTTAAATATCTTGCACTTTTCTTAAACTACTGGTATTTATAATTGTTCGTAAGGTAACTCTTAAGAAGTTATTTGAAGGTTAACAGTTTTAACGTAGTTGACGTATAATCTTGCTGTTCTAGGGCGGCCTATGCTCCGTCTCCCAGCACGCCCCTCTGCCTGTCCCGTTACAGCCGGTACCTCAGCGTGCTGGACGTGGACCAGAGGACGTTACGATGCCCGGCTTACTCGGGCTCTCTGATCTGCCCCCTGGTGGAGCGCGGAGTGCACAGCATGCGAGGCTCCGCCTACTTCCTGTACGCCCAGAGTTTGATGGGTGAGCTCGTCTCCAGAGCATTCCTGCTTACCTTCGCCGCAGACAGGGCGGGACGCTTCCGCTGCCAGTTTCACCTCCATGACCTGAAGATCCTCGGCTACCTATCGGAGGTCATCACGAGGCACGTCGCCGGGACTCCGCCCACTTCCCTCCGGTTCAGCTACAGTGCCTGTACCACGTTCAAACTCTGACGGAAACTTCAGGGAACGTGTCAATGCGGTTTCTCGACACGTTGACAGGTTTTGTCGTATTTGCTTAAGGACTTGTACGTGGAAACCTTGCGACATTTTTAGCTCATATTTATTATGTAGGAATATAGATAGGTAGGCGGGGTCAAAATGTGTAAACAAACAATATAACACAAATAAAAACACTGCTTCTTTGAATTCCTGAGCACTTAAGTGAAGCACCCTCTTGTGGACGTCGGAAATAGCACAAAGAATTGTTTAGCACAGCCTTATTATTTCGGACAGAAATAATTATAATTTCGAAACTTACTGACAACCGTAATCCACATAACAGAGAGAATAAAATAAACAAAGAACAGACACTTTTTCCAGATATCAGACTATAAATACACAAAGTGCACGTTCAATACAAAAACCGTCTCCGTTCCGTTACCCACCTAACGCATCGAGTCAGGATTTAACAAGCAGCGCTCAAATCGGTCACACATCCAAAGTTCATAAAATACAATTTTAAAGACATTAAAAAAAAAAAAAAAAAAAAAAAAAAAAAGGACACGCCACTTAGTAACACCGGTGAATAGGTCAGCTGTTCAACCATTTAGCGTCCCCATGGCAACCATCTCCCTGAGGATTCGCCGTTTGTCTGGACTCAAAAGCGCCCCCTATGGATAGAGAAACAGAATCGGAAATAAAAAGACAATAAACAGAAAATAAACTGTTGATCCCAGAGTAAGTTCTAAGCAACTAAACATCTCTATTTGACCTAAGGTAACCTCTAGGCAACTAAACGTCTCCATTGAGCCTCATTCCGTTGACGCATTTCTTGTTTTTTGTCACGTTTAAGGAGGATTAGGTTAAGAAAGAGAAAAAGGATTGTTACGTTGATTTCGAGCAGCCTCCGGAGGTGGTACTGCCAGGGGTTTTCAAACCTGCGTCACAGAGATCGTGGGTTAGTTAGTGTAATCATGTAATGAGGCGATAATTCCCTTTTTAACTTTCTTAGAGGGACTACGCTGCGCTGTCACATAAGACAGTTTCTCAGTTCACAGTTCAGGATATGAATTACGCATATGAGGTTGAATAGCTAACAGCTCAACTTACTCGTTCCAGTTAAGCAGCAGCTCGTGGATGGACGGCATGCTGAAATGAAAGCTGACCGTCGGCTCCATGAAGAACAGCGCGAGGAAGCTCGCTATGAAAGCCTGCCCTTCCATATCCTGTTTCCTGGGGTAGAACATAACACTGGTTTTAAAACGCAGAAGTCATCCAGAGGTCAAGAAAAGCTGCCAAATAGCACAAAACGTCCTAAGCTTCTCCAATTTAAGATGGCACCTAACATCACTGAACAAATTTGACCAAACTCCCCAAGTAGGCTCATTAGTTTGCGGAGGCTCCAAGTGGGTGGCGACATGTATTAATGACATATCGTCTGCATAAAGGGAAACCCGCCCACACGTCTTGCTTCATCAAGGGAAAGCAGCACTACTTCTGACACTCCGGCTGCATAGGGGTCATAAAGGACATTCAAAAACAGTCTAATACTGAATAAAACAAAAACAAAAAAGATTCTTAATAAAACCTGTTTGATCAGGTAATATGATAAGAATCACCTCCAAACTACACAACAAAACCTTTGCAATTATTTTACCATCAGTGTTTAGAACCGAACTAGGTCAGTACAAGCTGCATTATAGAAAGCTTTTAGTTTCCTTAAGGATGAACGAGATAGTTGCCGCGTTTGAGGTCTCTCTATTGAACCCGGGTAACGTCTCAGCAACTAAAGGTCTCTATGAATCGGGGTACGTCTCATCAACTAAAGGTCTCTGTTGAACTCGGTAACCTAAAGCACTAAAGGTCTCTATAGACCGGGGTCAAACATCTAAGCAACTAAGGGCTCTAATAGAACAAAAAAACCCCCCTGGGTAACGTCTAAGCAACTAAGGTCTCTATTGAACTCAGGGTAACGTCCTAAGCACTCAAGGTCTCTATAGAACCCTGGGTACACGTCTAAAACTAAAGGTCTCTATTGAACTCAGGCTAACGTCTATGCACCTAAGGTCTCTATAACCCGGGTAAGTCTAAGCAACTAAAGTCCTCTATTGAACTCAGGTAACGTCTAGCAACTAAAGGTCGCTATAGAACCCGGGGTACGTCTAAGCACTAAAGGTCTCTATAGATCCCGGGGGTAAACTCGAAAACCACTAAAGTTCTCTATAGAACCCGGGTAACGTCTACCAACTAAGGTCTCTTTGACCGGGGTCTCTAAGCACTAAAGGTCTCTATGTGAACCCGGTAAACGTCATAGAGCAACTAAGGTTCCCTCTTTGAACTCGGGGTCACTTCTCAGCAACGAATTCTCTATGAACCCGTGGTAACGTCTTAAGCACTACAAGTCTCTGTTTGACCGGGTCACTTCTCATGCAACTAAAGGTCTCTATTGAACCCGGGGTACGTCTAAGCAACCTAAAGGTCCTCGATGAAACTCGGGTAACTCTCACACTAGGTCCCTCTTGACCCGGGGTACGTCAAGCAACTAAAGGAAGGCCTCTGTTTTTGCCCGGGGGTAACGTCCAGCAACTAAAGGTCTCTAATTGAGCCCGGGGTAACTTCTAATCAACTAAGTCTCTATGAACCAGGGTAACTTCTCAGCAACTAAGGTCTCATTGAACCCTGGGTAACGTCCCGAAGAGCATAACTAAAAGTCTCTGTTGAACCCGGGGTAACTTCTCACAACTAAAGGTCCTCTATAGAACCCGGGGTACGTCGAAGCAACTAAAGGTCTCTATTGAACCCGGGGAACGTCAAGCAACTAAAGGTCTCTTTGACCCGTGGTTAACGTCTAAGCAACTAAAAGTCCTATTTAACTCATGGTAACGTCTAAGCAAACTAAAGGTCTCGATTGAACCCGGGGTAACTTTCTAAACACTAAAGCTAAAGGTCTCTATTGAACCCGGGGTAACTTCTAAGCAACTAAAGACTAAAGGTCCTCTAGTCACCCGGGTAACTTCTAAGCAACTAAAGGTCTCTATTGAACTCGGGTACCTTCTCACAACTAAAGGTCCTATTGAAACTCCGGGTAACTTCTAAGCAACTAGGTCCTCTATTGAACTCGGTAACTTCTCAGCAACTAATGTCTCTATTGAACTCGGGTTCACTTCCTCAGCACATAAGGTCTCTATTGACTCGTGGTACTTTCTCACACTAAAGTCTAAGGTCTCTAATTTAACTCGGGGTAACGTCCTCAGCAACTAGAGCGACAGGCAATTCAATCTATTGAACTCGGGTAACTTCTCGCAACTAAAAGGCTAAAGATCTCTATTGAACCCGGGGTAAGCTTCTATCACTAAAGTTGCTAAAGGTCGCGTACTGAACTCGGGGTAACTTTCTAAACAACTAAGGCTAAAGGTCTCTATTGAACCGGGGTACTCTAAGCACAAGGCTAAAGGTCCTCTATTGACCCCGGGGTAACTTCTAGCAACTAAAAGTCCGCTATTGAACCTCGGGTCTTCTACGCAACTAGGTCCTATTGAACTCGGGGTAACTTCTCACACCTAAAGGCTAAAAGGTCTCTATTGAACTCGGTAACTTCTCAAGCACCTAAGGTCCTATTGAACCGGGTAACTTCTAAGCAACTAAAGGTCTCTTTTAACTCGGGGTACACTTCTCATCACTAAAGGCTAAGGCTCTACTGAACTCGGGGTAAACTTCTAAGCAACTAAAGGCTAAAGGTCTCTATTGAATCTCGTGTAACTTCTCAGCACTAAAGGTCCTATTGAACCCGGTTAACTTCTAATCCAACTAAAGGTCTCTATTGAACTCGGGGTAACTTCTAAGCACTAAGGTCTCTATTGAACTCGGGGGACTCTAGCAACTAAAGGTCCTAACTGACTCGGGGTAAACTTCTAAGCAACTAAAGGTCTCTATTGAACGCGCACTCGGGGTAACTTCCTCAGCAACTAAAGGCTAGAAGGTCTCTACGGAAAACTCGGGGTACTTTCTAAGCACTAAAGGCAAAGGTCACCCCCCCCCCCCCACTCTATTGACCTCGGGTAACGCTCATCAACTAAGAAAGGTCTCTATTGAACCCGGGTTAACTTCTTACGCAACTAGGTCTCTATTGAACTCTCGGGTAACTTCTAAGGCAACTAAGGTCTCTATTGCACTCGGGGTAACTTCTCAGCCACTAAAGTCTAAAGGTTCTCCTACTGAACCAACTCGGGTAACTTCTAAGCAAACTAAAAGGCTAAGTCTCTATGAACTCGGGTAACTTCTCGCACTAAAGGTCTCTATTGAAAACCCGGGGTAACTTCTGCAACTAAGTCTCTATTGACACCTGGGTAACTTCTAAGCACTAGGTCTCTAACGAAACTCGGGGTAACTTCTACAGGCAACTAAGGTCTCTATTGAACCCGAGGTAACCTTCTAAGCAACCAAGGCTAAAGGTCTCTATTGAACTCGGGGTACTTCTCCACAACTAAAGGTCTCTAATGGAAACTCCTCGGTAACTTCTCAGCAACTAAGGCTAAAGGTCTCTATTTGAACCGGTTAACTTCGCAGCAACTAAAGGTCCTCTATGAACTCGGGGTAACTTCTCAGCAACTAAAGGCTAAAGGTCTCTATTGAACTCTGGGTAACTTCTCAGCAACTAAAGGCTCCTGTGAACTCGGGTACCTCCCTCACGCAACTAGGCTTAAAGGTCTCGTCTACTTGACTCGGGGTAACTTCTAAGCCAACTAAAGGTCGCTCTTGAACCCGGGTAAACCTTCTCATCAACTAAGGCTAAAGGTCTCTACTATTGAACTCGGGTTACTTCTCAGCAACTACGGTCCTCTATTAACGCGGGTAACTTCTAAGCAACTAAAGGCTAAAGTCTCTACTGAACTCGGGGTAACTTCTCAGCAACGAGGCTAAAGTCTCTTACTTGAACTCGGGGTAACTTCTAAGCAACTAAAAGGCTTAATGGTCTCTATTGAACCCGGGGAACTTCTAAGCAACTACAGTCTAATGTCCTCTATTGAACCCGGGGTAACTTCGAAAAACTAGGTCTCTAAAGAAACACCAAGTACACTTCTCACACTAAAAGGGTCTCCTACGCTCCCGGGGTAACTCCTCAGCACAAAAGGTCTCTAACGAACCCGGGTTAACTCCTCCAACTAAAGGTCTCTATTGAACCCGGGGTAACTTCAAGCACCTAAAGGCTAAAGGTCTCTATTGACTTGGGGGTAACTTCCAAGCAACTAAAAAAGGTCCTCTACTGAACCCAGGGTAACGTCTCATCAACTAAAGGCTCTACTGAACCCAGGGTAACTTCCCAGCAACTAAGGTCTCTATTGAACTCGGGGTACTCCCTCAGCAACTAAAGGTCTTTATTGGAACCCGCGGTAACTTCTCGGCACTAAACTAAAGGTTCTCTATTGAACCCGGGTAATCCTCAGCAACAAAATGTCTCTATGAACCCGGAACTCTAAGCACTAAGGCTAAGGTCTCTATTGAACTTCGGGGTAACTCTAAGCAACAAAGGTCTCATCTATTGAACTCGGGGTAACTTTTCTTCAACTATTAAGGTCTCTATTGAACGCGGGGGGTTTAAAAACTTTCTAAGCAACTAAAGGTGAGGAGGTCTATTGAACTCGGGTAACTTCTTCAGCAACTATTAAGGGCTCTATTGACTCGGGGTAACTTCTAGCAACTAAGGTCTCTATTTTGAACTCGCGGGTAACTTCTCAGCAACTAAATGTTCTATTGAACCGGGGTAACCTTTCTAAGCAAACTAAAGGTCTCTATTGAAACTAGGGTAACTCTCAGCAACGATTAAGTCTCTATTGACTCGGGGTAACTTCTAAGCTACAAGGTCTTATTGAACTCGGGGTCAACTTCTCAGCAACTAAAGGTCTCTATTGAACTCGGGGTAACTCCTCAGCAACTAAAGGTCTCTATTGAACTCGGGGTAACTTCTCAGCAACTAAAGGTCTCTACTGAACTCGGGGTAACTCCTCAGCAACTAAAGGTCTCTATTGAACTCGGGGTAACTTCTCAGCAACTAAAGGTCTCTATAGAACCCGGGGTAACTCCTCAGCAACTAAAGGTCTCTATTGAACTCGGGGTAACTTCTCAGCAACTAAAGGTCTCTATTGAACTCGGGGTAACTCCTCAGCAACTAAAGGTCTCTTGAACCCGGGGTAACTTCTCAGCAACTAAAGGTCTCTTGAACCCGGGGTAACTTCTCAGCAAGTAAAGGTCTGTATTGAACCCGGGGTAACTTCTCAGCAACGAAAGGTCTCTATTGAACCCAAGTGTACCTCAGGAGCTGTGGGTATCGTTGCTGCTTCAGTTCATTCAGGAGTTCACAGAAGAGGCCGTTCAAAACGTTCAGATGAGCTGACAGACTGCCCATCAGCCAACTCGCCGCCCAGGGACTGGACTGCCGAACACACACGAACACACACACTTAGGGAACTGCCTGATTAGGTCGCTCATTATGGAACTGTTTACATTGATACGGTACTTTGTAAGTCAGGACGACGTTGAGCAGGGGGCGGAGTCCCGCTCGGACGATCTGATACGCCAAAGCCTGAGTGGCTAAGAGCAGTAAGGCCTGGTCAGGATACGTCTGAAACAGGACACGCAAAAACGTAAAACAAAGTCACCAAATCACAAGTCAAAGGCGCTAAATTCTTAATTACGCTTTTTTTTACTGACATTTTGAAAGCTGGTTGGGACCTGCACCCGCGAGGTACGAGCCAAGTCACTCAGGATCTCCGCCGTCTCGGCCCTCGTCCTCTGGAACCCACACACACGCAAACGCGTTACGCACAAACGTCGAGCTCGGCGGGTGTGAAGCTAGGCTTTAGCGTTTAACGCTTACCGTTAGAAAGGCGAAATCGGGCTCCAGCAGGTACGACCCGGCCGGAGAGGATTTCATGGAATTCAGAACGTTCACCCAGCTGTCGGACTGCAGGACAGGGAGACACACTCAGTACAACGGAAGAACAGCGAATATCAAGAAAGATACGAATAACGTTAGCGGAAACGGCTAAAACAGAGAGAGTCCTTCATCGCTCGCCACTGCCTGCATCGTCTCCTGCCCGAGGTAAGAGGACGTAATAAAGGACACGGAACCTGTGGGTGTAACCCGACGTCTGATCGCTACGTGAAAATCCAAAAAAAAACCCGTAAACTAGTGAGTACATGGTGATATGCCTGTTGTTAGGTATTCAGTAATACAGCACCCTCTCAGGATTTCCTAATGGAACGGTTCCACACTGCTTTGAGTGCTATTAGCTACGAAGTCACGCTTCTGTGTTTCCTTACGAAAAACTCTTAAATGCTGAAGATTCGTTAATAGTTGGATTACAATTTCAGAAATTAATTTGTAATTTTTTGGAAATTCGTTATTATTTGGAAATTCATTCATATTTGAAATAATTTTGAAATGTGTTAATATTTGTACATTTGTAAATTTTTGGAAATTTGTTAATATTCGGAAAAAGATCAGAAAAGTGTTAATATTTGTAAATTTGCTAATTGTTATATCGGCAGTTATTAATATTTTGAATACGATATCACAAATTTTTTAATATTTGAAAATTCATTAATATCACATTTCTTAATATTTGTAATAAAATATAGGAAATTTGTTAAATAAGATAACGGAAACTTGTTCATAGTTGGAAATCCGTTAATATTTGGAATCGAATATCAGAAATTTGTTAACTTTAGGAACTTCATTAATATTTGTTACATCTGGAATTGGTTAATACTTGGAATAAGATAGGGGAAATTTGTTACAATCCGGAAATTCGTTATTTGGAATAAAAATAATAATATTTGGATAGCTGTTACTATTTGGACTAAGATAACAAAAATTCAATTTAAAATCAGAAAAGTGTTAACATCTGGAAATTCGTTAATATTTGATATACCGAAAATTTGTTAGTATTTGACAGTTTGTTAATATTTAGAACAGGATATCAAAAATGTGTTAAGTTTTGTAAATTCATCAACATTTGGAATAAGATGAGCGCCAAACGTCTCTAGTTGAGTATAGTGATTACTTAAGTATAGCTAAACCACAATCTGAATGTACAAGATCCTTGTCCCCCCTGGTTCCTGTGGGGTAAAACCCCACCTACCTTTCTCCGTCTTCCGGGCCATAGCTAACATGGACACTCACATGTGCAGTGACTGTGTTGTTGCAGTTCATAACCCTGAGGGCAAACTTGAGCACCTCCACCTTCTTCAGCAAGCTGGATCCGCCTAAAACACACAGGAAACCTCCATATAAGGGCGTTAAAGATGTACAGATTAACGCAGCATCAACGGCTCAATACGCGCTGTCGCCCAAGACAGTTTCTCGTCCGTAAATGAGTCCAGCTTTACAGAATCACCTGCGACGGGCTTCCACGTGGAGCTTAGCAGAGGATCCATGTGGCACTCGATTCTGTTCCACACATGAGGTCCGAATTTATCCTGGGGCGGGGCCGCTACCTCTGAGGGGGCGTGGCCAGTCACAAATATCCTCAGGTATGCGTCGAACTGAAACGGACTGAGTCTAGAGGCAAGGCACTGGGAGCAAGGGGCGGGGCTGAGCAGGGCGTCGACCGCGTCGCCGTAGTTACCAACCTACAGGTACACAGAGATGATTAGGCGGGACTAACCTCTTAGAGCTATCGTATCAGCTAGGTATCGTTCAACCGCTGTACGAACACTTGTTAAATAAAATTCGTTATTACAGATTCCTTTGTTAATTGTCACGGTTAGGAAATATCGTGAAAAAAGTTCGTAAGCGGTAAATAAGTTAATTTTCCGTATGTTTACGTGAAATTTTGCTACCATGATGTTGCAAACTTATTCCTTGACTATTTCAACACTATTAGCGACGAAGTCAATAATAATACTTAAAGTATTATAACGATACTTAGACGATACGAAGTTTTATAACGATAATTAGACTTATCGTATCATCTAGTTACTGTTCAGCCGCCGTACGAAGGCTTCTACTGTTAAATAATATTTGTTAATATCGCTTCCTTTCACGGTTTGTTAATTGTCACAGTTAGGAGATATCGTAAAAAGTTAGTTAGCATGCTAGAAGTTAAGAATTTATCGTACGTTTGCGAGAGATTTAGCTACCATGACGTTGCAAACTTGTTTCTCGTTAATTTGAATGCTATTAACGTCAAAGTTGCTCTTGCGAGTTACTCACAAAGCTTAATGCTGTACGAACGCTACGTAAAAATCCGAAAAAGTTTGTAAACTCAAGATTAGACGGTAATATTTCTCACGTTAACTACAACTCGTTAATATCATTGTTAATTGTCAGGGTTAGGAGATATTGTAAAACAGTTTGGAAGTAGCAAATAAGTTACTTTATCTTATGTTTATGTGAAATTTAGCTACCATAATAAGCAAACCTATTCCTTCACATTTTCAATGCTATTAAAGACGAAGTCAATAATACTTATGAAGTGTAATGAATAGATAAGTTACAGAATGAAATTCGTTAATATACATTATTTCACGTTCTGTTAATGGTTATAGTTAGAAGATATCTAATAAGTTATGTCATCGTACATTTGCAAGAAATTTAGCTACCATGACGTTGCAAACTTATTCCCTGACGATTTCAATGCTATTGACAATGAAGTTAATAATAACAGTACTTCCAAAGCGTAATGAACAGATTAGTTATAGGGTAAGATTCATTGAGTCTCCTTTCACGTTTGTCACGGTTAGAAGATAGCGAATAGGTTAACAATTTATCGTATGTTTGTGAGAGATTTACAGCTACCAAGTTATCGTTCATCCGGCCCACGAATGCTACATGAAAATCCGAAGAAATTCGTGAACAAACAATTAAACGGTGATACTTCTGTTATTAAATAGAATTCGTTACTATAGCTTCCTTTTACGATTTTGGTGATTGTAGAAATTAGCAGAAATCAGAAGAGATCGTCAGGAGTGGATGAGCTAACGATTCATCGTACGTTTCCGAGAGATTTAGCTACCATATAGAGCACAGCAGGTCACGATGGTGTGAGGGTGCAGTCTCACCTTACACAGGTACAGTGGAACCCACTCCCTCATCGTCTGTAATCTGTCCCACAAAATATAATTCGTTAAATCTCCATGACGACAGAAGCAACATCGTAGATTATTACGAGACAGGACGGACTCACTCTGCGTTGTTGTCGCTCTTAACCACTTTCAGATAGCGGGCCAGCTCACGATACCTAAACACCAACGACACGCTCAGCACCATCCAAAATACATACATAGAAAAAGGAGACCAAAAACACTAACAAAAGGCTAACGAGCTAAAGACGACCGAAGGGCTAACATAACCTAAAGGCTAATAAGTGACTAAGCACTAAAAAAAGGCTAACAAAAAACTACGGCTAAACACTAAGGCTAAAGGTGGTTATATAAGGGCTAATATGAGCTAGATGCTAACAGGTTCAAACTAATGAGATGCTAACACATGGCCAAGAGCTAACACATAGCTAAGGGCTAACAAGAGCTAATAGAGCTAACAAACGTCTAAGGGCTAACACGGGTTAAACGCTACCAGGTTCTGAAGGCTAATGAAATGGTAACAAAGGGCTAAGAACTGACAAGAGCTCCCGAGGGGGCTAACAATAGGCTAAGAGCTAATAAAAGCTAAAGGCTAGCAGGTTCTAAGGGCTAATGAGATGCTAACTCTGGACTAACAAGAGATAAAGAGGGGCTGACAAAAGGCTATGGGCCAATATGAGCTAGGTTGAAATGGCTAATGGGATGCTAACAGAAGGCTAAGGGCTAGTACAAACTGAAGGCTAAAAGGTTTTAAGGGCTAATGACATGCTAACAAACTGAGGTCTAACAAAATGCTAAGGGCTAATACCTGTAATTAAAAGCCAACAAGTTCTAAGGGGTAATGAGATGTTAAAAGCTAATTGGACTAACTAAGGCTAAGAGCCGATGTGAGCTAAAGGCTAACCAGTTCTAAAGGTTAATGATCTGCTAACAAATAAATGAAATGCTAACAAATTCTAAGGGCTAACAAGTTAAAGGCTAGCACAGGCTCTAAAGGCTTGCAAAAATCAAGGTCTAACAATGATCTAGAGGCTAATACCTGTAAGTAAAGGCTAACGGGTTCTAAAGACTAATGAGATGCTAATAAAAGGCTAAGGGCTATAGAAGCTAAAGGTAAACGGGTTCTAATGGTTAAAAGATGCTAATAAAAGGCTAATGGCTAATATGAGCTACGCTAACAGGTTCTAAGGGTTCATGAGATTCAAACAAATGACTAAAGCTTAACAAGGGGCTAACGAGAGGCTAACGGGTAAGTCGAGCAAAAGTCTAACAAGTTCTAATTGCTAATGCTAACAAGCAGCTAAGGGCTAAAACGAGCTAAAGGTTCTAAGAGCTAATTTGATGCTCACAAACAAAAGCACCGTCTGATATTTATCTAACAGTGTGCGTTGGTTGGTTGCTACATCTGCGGTGCAACATGGGTAATGTAGTGCACTATCCACTATAATAAACCGTTAGCTAAGAATTCAAACAGCACTAGCATGGGGCACGACGTTACTTTTTCTGTTGCTGGAGGGTGAGGACTCGGGCTCGAACCACCACTGCCGTTTCAGAGAGGGGCTCGGTCCCTCGGCCCTTGACGTGCCTCACCCCGGTGACATTCTGCCCCTTCAGCACGGCCGAGAGCAGCGGGTCGTCCCACGGGCGCAGTCTCAGGCTACGAGAGAGAGACAGCATGGTAGAGGCGTGACATCACTAAAACGCACTCACGGGCGTCGTCCAAAATGGTCCCAAAATCACTTATCCAACATTCTACTTACGATATAGGAGTAAGAGTCTAAATAAATTCGTAACTTCCATAATAATAACAACGATACACTTTGTCAGTCGCTTGAGAAATCCTGACACAGAAACGCACCTACGGGTATTTGTCCAAACCGGTCCCAAAATCAATAACTCGCTATAATGTACTTACTACATAGGTTTATTAACCTAAAAAATCGTAACTTCTATAATTATAACTATACGCTGTAATCTGCATGCGAAAACAGACTCCGGATAAAAACAAGCAAACAAAAACCCTTACGGGCGTTGTCCAAAACGGTCCCTAATCACTAGATTCTACTTACTATATAGGAGTAAAAGTCTAAAAAAATTTGTAACTTCTATAACAATTACTACATCAAAAAACACACTCACGAGCACTGTCCAAAACCATGAATTCGTTATATTTTACTAACTATATAGGTTTATTAGCCTAAAAAATATCGTAACTTCTATAATAATAACAACTATACACTGTTAGCTGCTTGCGAATACGGACTCTGTCAAAATAAAAAATAAAAAACTCGCACTCATGAGTGTTGGCCAAAATCACTATATTTTACTTACTATATAGGACTATTAGCTTGAAAATTCGTAACTTGTATAGTTATAATCATACGCTGTTATCTGCCTGCGAAAACAGACTCCGTAAAAACAAAAACCACAATAACAAGTGTTGTCCAAAATGGTACCAAAATCACTAATTCACATATATTTTACTTACTATATAGAACTATTAGCCTAAAAATTCGTACTTAACTATATGCCGTTATCCACTTGCGAAATCAGACTCCGATACGAAAACAGACGTCATCCAAAACAATCCAAAAACCACAAAATCGGTACGTTCTACACAATCCATGGGACTAGTAGCCTAAAAAATTCGTAACTTCTATAACTGAAACTATAAGGACTTCTCAACTAAGTCCCGAAAAAAAATAAATAAATAAATAAACACACTCATGGGCGCTGTCCAAAACACTCCCTAATCACTAATTCACTATATTCTACTTATAATATGCAACTATTAGCTTAATAAAAATCGTAACTTCTACAATTATAACAACATGCTTTGTTTTTCGCTCGTGAAATCAGCACTTAAGGGCGTTGACCAAAACCATCCCAAACTCACTATATTCTAGTAACTATATAGAACTATTAGCCTAAAAATTCGTAACTTCCATAATTATAACGATACACCATCAGTTGCTTGCGAAATCAGTTTCCGTCAAAAAATGTACTTACGGACGTTGTCCAAAACGATCTCTGATCACTAATTTGCTATGTTCTACGTACTATATAGAACTATTAGTCTTAAAATTCCTAACTTCTGTAATTATAACTATATGCTTTTGTACACTTGCTAAAAGTTCCGTTAAAAAAAAAAAACAAACAAACAAAGAAACAAAAAAAAAACCCCAATACAGTCCCGAATTCGCTACTTCTACTTTACATTCCAAAATTTCGGAACTTTTATGATTATAACGATACGCTGTTATCTGCTTGCGAAGAGTCCTGTATCTCGGGATTTTTATATGTCACCTGTTCGCTGCTTTTCTGAAGGTCGACTGAAGCGGAAGGACCTGCAGAAAGTCCTGAAGATGTTTCGTGAAGACAGCAGGAAAATGGGCGGTGACCAGCAAATTCGCGACTCTGGCTACGACCCTGAAACACAAACATCATTAGCGGGACCACGAACTAACCCAGAACTCGTACAGCAAACAGGCTACGCTCTGATGCTCCCGCCGCCGTGCTTCACAGCTGGGACGAGAGTACAGTACGCCTGAAGGAATCACCTCTTAAACAGGTCCAGAACCACAGGACACACGGCGAACGAGTGTAAGGTCCTGAAAATAAACACACACACACACACACACACACACACACACACACACACACACACACACACACACAGTTTAAAAAAGAGCCTCCCATCGGGTAACTACTGCATGGGTGATTATGATTCAGCTGGCAACCAGTTCCTGAACCCTAACTGATGCAGTGAGGAGCTTCTCATCGGTGCCACAGCGAAATGTGTGCTAAGGTAATCAAAGCTAAAGGCGGCCCAACGAAATATTAGAGTGAGACCTTATTTTTGGCCAGGCCATGTAAGATCAGGGTTAGGATACAGAACGCTGCCTTTACCAAAATAAAGGCACAGCGATCTATAAAAAGTGGAACGCTATAAATATCAGGATTTACAGGCACCTATCGAGCGTTAAGCCACAGGGTCGGAATCGGTGCATCCCTAAATACAAAGGACTGACCTGAAAGAGGACAGACACACAGAGAGAGAGAGAGAGAGAGAGAGAGAGACAGACAGGCAGACAGACATTAAGTCTCTACACGCTTGATGTCGTACCCGGGCGCAGAGTGCGTGACGAAGAGCCCGGCGGCACCGAGCAGCCTGATGGCACAGGTCTTTGCGCTCTCCCTCTCCGATTGGTCCAGGAAGTCCCGTACGTGCTCCATGACCGGGGTGTAGCTACGGGACAGAGAGGGGGACGTTACTGAAGTCCAGAGACAGAGAGGGGCAGAGAGGGGGGTCTGAACCAGGTCCGAACGCACTCACTCGCACAGCAGGAGCTTCTGGTGCTTGGCCCGGCAGCCCCCGCAGTCTGAGAAGGCGCGTCTGGTCATGGCGGGATCAGGGAGGGAGTGGCAGGAGCAGGCGCAGTGCCGCGCTCGATCTGGGTCCTCTAAGGCGGCGGTGAACGCCGCGTACTTCAGGGCCAGGCTCCGGGCGAAGCCCTGCAGGGACGTCTCTAAAACACACACGCACACACGGTTAGAACTTAACGGCAATTTAGACTCAAACAAAAAAAGAAAAAGAAAAAAACCCGTACCAGCGACCCGCAGGTCCGAATCCATGTCTTCGGGGTTGAAATTGAAGCGGAGCTCGTGGAGGAATCCCATGATGCTCCTGTCCCTCAGCGTCTTCCAGTAAACGCTCCTCTTGTGCGAGTTGCAGTGGCAGAACCCAGGCACGCTCCAGAACTGGCACTGCCCACAAAACAAAAACAAATTGCCAAGGTAAAAACAAACAAAAGGGTAACGGGCACGGTAGAACAAACTCGCTCGATTTTAAAGGCGCTTACGTCCGAGGCCAGCAGGTTACAGATGTAGCAGAAGCACTGCTCGCAGTAGGCGGCGTTCTCTCCGTCCGGCGCCGCGCTGTTCGACTCGTTTATGCTGAACGGGATGGTGCAGTCGTATCTGGCGTGAGGCAGGATGTGGGCTTTACGCGAGAACGTGATGCTCACCTCCTCGTCCAGGACCTCGGTCGATTCGGGCACGTCTGCAAAATATAAACAAGGTCAAGGGAAAGTCTGGGACACGCCCGCTTTTATAGCGTTTTGCTTTGCAAAGAGAGGGAACAGAGCGCAGAAATACAGACTAGTTCCATTTACAGACTCTTAACACTCGTAACTACGTATTCTGTTTTCTCCACGGAACCAGGTTTGAGGGCAGTGCCAGGGCTTGATCCGGATATACTGACTTTATTTAACCGCCTCTGCCATTTGGTTGGTGCTGTTTCACACTTAACGTGTTTTTTAAACCTGCTAAACACCGCAGAAGACAGAAACGTGAACTTGTGAGGATTTTTTTCAGTACATTAGGGTGAAAGCCGTTAAAGTTTGGTCACGGTTTATTAGGAAACACACTTACCCCCACAGTCACCCTCCTTTCCTTCCACTATTAAGACCGAGGAGTCATCGACAGCAACGGCGTCTTCATCTTCGTCGTCGCTCAGCACTATAACCTCTATGTCTGGATCCATTAAGCGGCTTTTTTGCCTGAAATAATCCGATAAACCGCTGTTTACTTCAGGCTAAGCGTCGGGGGTTAGCTTAGCATACCGCGAGCGACGACGCTACTTTGCGTTTACTTTACCGGTGGCGACTGGCGTTAAAGTGTGCAACTTTGTTAAAAAGTGTACATAAGCAACGCTTTCGCCACAACGTTTATCCTAAAACAAGTGATTCTAAAGTTTCACACGGTCCCCCGCCCGCGCGTCACCGCAGCCAACTCAAACTTGGCGCGTTCCGGCTAACGCGAGCAATACTATTCCAGGCTGTCAGTACGGAAACGGCGTAGTTACCATAGTTACGCTGCCCCTTCCTACGGCAGATAGGCTCAACCGTGAAGCGAAAGCCGTTGAAGCCCTAAAAACACAGCGCTAATGTCCTGTAAATGGAAATAAAACCATTTAATTAAACACTGACTTCATTTTCAATCGAATTAACGACTAAATATAGAGTAAACACGCCTGTAACAAGACATATCAAACTGAATCTGCTAACTTTAAATGACTGGCGGCTAAAATGGAGCACATTTACCACATTATTAATTCATTAAGATCAGTGTATAAGTGGCTGCCTTCACAGTGCAGCCTTCACGTCTACTTAAGCTATAATGTTTTAATAAGTAAATGTACATTTGGTGAACCTAATTATGGATAAATCGAACGTTCATCAATCGTACAGGTCTCGTTGGCTAGTCTACGCAAATCTCTACGTATCACTAATATCAGGGCTTACAAAGCAAACCGTGGTTATTAAACCTTACAGCTTTATTTATCATTACGAAATAGGGAATACATCTTGAAGTTCTTGTAATTGATCGTCGTTGACAAAAATGTAACGAAATCAACAAATCAAATAGTGAGACACTTGCAGTCAGTCTGCTTTCTGTTTGTTATAACAGTGAAATGATTCAGATAAACTCAAAGGCAATATACAGTACAGTACAGCATATTTTTAGCCTATGAATACAATAAGAAGTAGTCTAATAAATAATATAATTAATGAAAGAACAGATTATCAATAGTACCTATAGATTATGTAGTATAAATAGTAATATAATAGTAGTACAATACAGTATTAATTATTATTAGTAGTAGTTGAAGTAGTAGTAATACAAGTATTATATTACTATTTATACTTCATATACTATGTACTATTGCAAATCTATTACTATTATTGTTTTATCATAGTTTTATTTATTAGAGTAGAATCATGCATGTTTCTTTTTTTCAATACAATGTAGGGAGAATTATGAGAAGTTGCCTGGACCAATATGGCGACGACGTTGACGCATGATGCAGCGGCCAATGCAGCGTCCCAAGGGCTGTCCTACCTGCCTGAACCTGCCCTCTAGTGGTGTCTAACCTGAGCCTTCTTTGCCTGAAGGGAAGTCTCTACAGCTAAGCTTTGTTTGGAGCAGATCTGTGGTGGAAAGTATGAGTTATAACCACTTTCATGTGTGTCTTCATTCAGTCCTATACTATATCGTTCATTCCAACTCGATTCTACTCTGATGGCATCAGATCACATCAGATGACTGTCCCCACCAAGTCTGAACCAGATCTACGTTGTAAATATTGAGTTATAACCACTTTGATGTACACTGTTATTTACTTGTAATTTAATCATTTTTAACCAAAGTTTCATGAACGAGGCCCACGGAGTTTGAATGGTAAAAAAAAAAACACAAAACAGACCAAAGTTTCAGCATCACGTGTTTAATGTTTCATAGAATCTGAGACGCTACATGAGGTTAAGAGAACGCCGCTGCAAACCAGCTTTTTATTTCTGTGTAAGCAAACAGTGTGACCTCCCTTAGCTTTCAAAACATTATCGATTCTTTTGGGTACACTGGCTTGCCGTATTTGAAGGTACTCGGCTGGAACGTTTCCCCAGGCCTCCTGGAGAACCTGCCACCGTCCTTCTGAAGACTTTGGATCTCATCCTTTACTTTGGCTGTTTGTGCGAAAGAGCTTGGCCAATTTCATCTTGGGAGAGACCTTACACATGCAGGACAATCGCCTTGTATCTTGTTGTAAGATCTTACGGTAAAACAGCTACAATCAACCATGGTCTTGCCTTTTTTCTTTTAGGATGGTTGTCCCTCAGCCAGCTTTATTTATTTTATGTGTGAAGCAACAACAACCCTGCATTCCAGCATAGGAACCTTGCCCCATCTGTGAAACATGGCAGTGGTAGCTTCATGGTTTTGCAAACGTCGATGGAACAACAAATTCTGAATGATTTATCAATTTACCACAGTCTGGCCTATTTTTATTTGCTTGTCCCTCAGCCGGCTTTATTAGGTCTGCACAGCTGCTTCTGTTTCAGATAAATCAGTTAATCAGCTGTACGAATAGGTTTGTTTAATGCACCGAGCACAACGTGCTGACACTTTTGGTTTCTGGAAAGTGCTCTGTTTGCTACCGAGTTGTTTGCTTTAGCAACACAAAAATTCTGACTGTAGGATTTCTTTTTTTTTTTGCAAAATAAACGTTTGTATGTCAAAAATGTGTTGTTTCTCCGCTGATACCTTGCGCAGTAGTGTATTTGTTTTGTATGTGTATTTCTAAATACTCGGGCCATGAATCAGTTGAATCTGTTCAATTGTACTAAATTATAGTTTTTTTATTTTGTATTATTAACTATGTTAATGAAATCATTTACATCTAGTTCAACAGCTAGACGTGATTATTTTGTAGAAAACAGATTTCACAGTCCATGTTCATGTTAGCTTCTGTGTATGTTCTCACATTTCACCCTTCAGTCCCAGCTTGTTGAAATTTTTGGCGTTACAAACTTTCAAGTCACACAAAATGAGTGCACAAAAGTTTGACAAAATGTGCCTTTTTAATAGAAGTATGCTTTATTTTTTTTTTTTAGAGGCAGGTGGAACAGTCAGGCTACAGGGATCAGTGGTCACAAAGGTCCAGGAGTTCAGGTACTTGGGATCAGCTGTCCAAGGAAATGGGGAGTGTGGAAAGGAGGTGTGAAGAAGAGGGTGCAGGCAGGATGGAGTGGGTGGAGAAGAGTGTCCAGGAGTGCTGTGTGACAAAAAGGGTCGCAGCAAAAGTGAAAGGAAAGATTTATAAGAGAGTAGTGAGGACCATCCTTTGTTGTATGGCTTAGAGACAGTGGCACTGACAAAGAGACAGGAGCAGAAGCTGGAGTGGGCAGAACTTAAGATGTTGAGGTTCTCTTTAAGAGTGTCTAGGGTGGACCAGGATTAGGAATGATGATCATCAGATGGGACAGCACAGGTTGGACAAAAAAAAAAAAATTGGGGAGACAAAAATTCGAGAGGGAAGACTGAGATGGTTTGGACCATGGCAGAGGAGGGATAGTGGATATATTGGTAGGAGGATGTTTTTTTGGAGATGGAGCTGCCAGGCAAGAGACGGAGAGGAAGACCAAAGAGGAGTTATTTCGTTGTGGTGAATGAAGATATGCAGGGAGTTGGGGTGAGAGTAGAGGACGTGGAGGACAGGGTGAGGTGAAAACGTTTAACTCGCTGTGGTGACCCCTGGTAAAGGGAGAAGCCGAAAGAAGAAGAAGAAGATGCTTTATTATTTTTTAATAGCTTTTTTTCAATGCTTTGCCGACATAAAACAGGTTCTGAATATACTGAATCAGGTTTAGAAAGGCCTTTCAAGACGTATGCGTATCTTCTTGTGTTGACGCAGTTGGGGGAGGAGCTCACCACTGCTTCGATCCTGAAGCCATCTCCTGCTAGAGTGGGCTCTTTTACGCGTACCATCCTTGAATGTCTGCGAGTAGGCTCCTTTGCGCCTGGATATCAGCGAATATGGCGCCAGCTCTGGTGTTTCTGCCCCCTAAATGGACAGTGGAAAAAAACAATCAATTAAAAATTGCACTGTATACAGTAAATTAAAAAGGGAATCTGTGCGACTTTGTCATTACTCACTCGGCATCCTTTACCAAACACAGAGAAACCTTCAGTTTGCCTGATACTGTAATGTTGCTTGTAGCTCTCTGTCAGAAACTTCTCAAGATCTGGCACTGTCACATATTGAACTTCCTTATTGCTATTTTCTTGATAAAGTCCCCCAGAGTATGTGGCCACATTATTGTTATCGAGACAGCAGAATGCAGTCCAGAAGTGAGAGGGCAGCCGCACTCTGTTGTTCAGTGTGTCTGAGCCTGGCACCACCCCGGTGACAACATATGCAGACCGTCTGAGTTCAAGCAGTTTATTTTCAGAGTTGTTAACCAAGCGTGGTCCTCTCTGCAACTCTCCACTGTCCAGTGTTGAAGCTAGGGTTTTGCGGGGCGGCGTTGGTGAGAGTAAAGGTGGCGACAGAGCAGTCCTGTGAGGTAGCCAATTGGACCGGAAAAAGGTGCCCTTTATGAAAGCTTGAAGTCAACGTAGTTCTGTCTGCATTTACAGCCCTGGTTTCTTCTTTCGTCAGTGATGCTTCCGGGTACGGTGTCTCTCAGATGCCATGTTTTTCGAGATGTTTTTTGCTGGTCCAGCTGTGGTGTTTAGGTAGAGAGAAAAAAATCATGTGATTTTTAAAATGTGTTTTAATTAATAAGTGTTTCAGTGAACACCCTAGGTGTAGTGATAAAATTATGTACAGTGGTGCTCGAAAGTTTGTCAACACTGAGTCAAACGTCCACGTTTCCACGTCCACACAAGAATTTAACTGATATTAAAAAAAAATATCAATATCATCTCGGTCCGGTCCTTTAATGATCTGGTTTTATGCATAGATATGTGGAACCTTTACTTTTAATATCTGAGTGTAAAAAAGGTACTTTTTACCACTCCAGAGAATATCGGCTCATTTTCCTCAGTAAATGCACGAACAAGTATAATATTTTCCTCTCGTTTGTCTAATTGATCTACTTTTTAAGGACTTGCAATGAAAATCTGAATAGAAAAAATTCGAAAGGTTCACAAACTTTCACAACCTTTTGCCTTTTGCACTTACCTGAGGTTCGATAAACCACTTACTACAGTCTCCTGCAGGTCCTTGAGACCCATAAACCTGTAGGCCGAGTACACAGGAGATCCTGTTTGCTGTGTCCATAATACGTAGCAAAGTAAACTTCGTTATTTCGAGTCTGGCAGATTTTTTTATATCGCTTGTTATCATCAAAGGTTGTTGGAGTAGAGACCACTTCTTGATTCGGACTGGCGAAAAAATCACGGCACCGACTTCGGTCAAATCCTCCACGACTTCAGCCAAACAGCCAGCCACACCTCCCAGCAGGAGCAGCAGAACTCCAAACGAATTCATGATGGAAGAAACGAGAGAGAGGAGTGGGATTGATGAACACAACTGAATGTCGGTCATAGTGACGGATGCTTTATATACACAACATTCAACTCCCGACCCTCCCCCCCCCGTCTCACACACACACACACACAAATGAAGAACTGAAGCAACAACTGGAAAACTGCTGTACAAACATTTTAAGTGGCCGAAACAGTTGTAGTAATGTTTAGTAATGTTAGAATGTAATGATGATATATGTACGTGATCACAATATTAGAGCAAAAGGATAAGTTTATTTGGGAAAACTGTACATTTGAAATGAAAGAAAGGCTCTAGCTACCCCTGTTAGGCCGCCTCTAACCCTGATACAACATGTTCTGTATGGTATCCTGTGTTGCACAGATGCAACCTGGGCCTGTATATCCTGCACACTTGTAGCTGTCCCATAAATTCTTGATTTGGCTATAAATCTGGCCACTGGGCAGGACAAAGAAATGTCCCTGGGAAACCCTCCGCTGTGTGTGGGTGAGCATTATCCTGCTGAAAAATGCCAGTTGGAAGCCCTGCCAACGAGAGGAAACACGTTGTGGCCCCGCTGAGCTGTTAGTATCCCTCGTATCACTGCTACGGGGTGACCCACTGTCATATGCGATGGCTCCCCAGATCATCACACCAGCAGTTGGGCCAGTGTGTCGCACCAGAGCAAAGGGAGGATTGAAGTTCCGAGTTTTGGAGTGATCCGACATTTCTAACTGGGTTCTATCACTTAAACTCAATCTACGAAGTATTCTAGTGAACGACTGATTTTCCTCAGGAGCAGCAAAGAGTTAATCTCTGGGACATGTACAGTACTAGGAATCAAACTTCCTATGCCATTCAGCAGTTCTTAGAAATGTTTTTAGGTATTTTTTTAGATCAGCCGTCATTCTGAAACTGCACAACTTCTCATTCTAGGTCCTCTATGGCAACTACACCTATATATAAAACTCCTACTGACAGCAGGATTTAGTTTTCCTACTGCTTTTTCTTACTGCTGATTCACACAGAAAGTGTGTGAAATTGTCTTGTACATGTACAGCACTGTGCAAAATAATAAACGTCTTGGGCATTCTATATATTTCGGGTTATATTCTGTTTAGTCTTTATTGCAGTTTTAGTGTTTACTGGTTCTTCACTTTCTAGCTATGCTGCTATAGTTAGTGTCGGAGTCTCATGCTACATTTAGTACCCATGGTTCTAATGTGTTCTGTTAAAAGACTCTGTGCTCTTAACTATAACTAACTACCTATGACAAGCTGTTCGGGAGGCATGCATGGAAAAAGCCTTTTCTCACTTTTCTCACCTTTTTTCTCACAAGCTTAGTTCACTAAGCGGTGCTGGGACTTCAGCTGGGACCGTGTGCTTTGGTCAGAAGAGACCAAGATAGAGCTTTTTGGCAACAAACAACCTAAGTGGGTCTGGCGTAACACAAAATGTGAGTATGCGGAAAAGCACCTCATGCCCACTGTGAAGTATGGGGGAGGATCGGTGATGCTGTGGGCCTGTTTCTCTTCCAAAGGGCCCAGGAACCTCGTCAGGGTGCATGGCATCATGGATTCTTTGAAATACCTGAACTTTTAAAATCAAAATCTGGTGGCGTCTGCCCAAAAGCTGAAGAGGGCTCATCACTGGGTCTTCAGCAAGACAATGACCCTAAACATGTGGCCAAATCAACACCAAAATGGTTCACCAGACACAAAATCAAGCTCCTCCCATGGCCGTCTCAGTCCTCAGACCTTAACCCAACTGAAAACCTGTGGGGTGAGCGGAAGAGGAGAGTGCATAGGAGAGCACCCAGGAATGGTCGAAGATCCCTCTCTCTGTATATCTTGTGAAATGTTATAGGAGAGCATTAAGTGCTGTCTTGTTGGCCAAATATGGGTTGTACAAAGTATTAACCTCAGTGGTGCGAATAATTGTAGCACAGATGATTTCATTTTAAATAATTATTTCTTAATGTGGGGGTTTTTTTCCCACTTAATAAATGCATTTGAAGTAAAGGTTGGTTTTTTTTATCTTTTTTTTATTGTTGTCATACATTATTTAAAAAAAAAGAATTTATTAGAGGCCTAAGAACACCTTAACCAAAGGTGCCAATAATTGTGGAGGGTGCTGTAACTACATATTATGTAGTCTCTCCGATCTCGTGTTTCGTTACCAGTTCCAGCCCCACACGCTAAGATTTCCCTCTGCTCTTAACAATAACTAACTACATATTCTGTTTTCTCTCCGAGCTTGTATTACTTACGTTAGCAAAACATAACATTGGGCCAAAATGAATCAGTTAATTTGTACTAAATTATAGGTTTCTAAGTTATTTGCAAACGTGATTTGCTCTCATGGCGAATGGTACGACATATGATCAAAAACAAGCTGAACCTGCAGCAAATGCTTACCTGTGCAATAAAATCGATTAAACTCAATCTAAGGAGTATTCTAATAAGTGACTAATTCTCCTCAGCTCAAAAGAGTTCACCTCTTAGACACGTACACTAGGTACTAGGAATCTAACTTCTTGTTTTGCCTCATTTTAAGCTTCTCATTCTAGTTCCACTATATTAACCAAAGCTCCAACTGACAGCAGGGTTTATTTTCCCTACTGGCAGATGTAAAAAAAAAACTTACTTGAATGTATTATTAAAAATAAAATACAATTTTCAAAAAATGATGGGACAGCACGTCAAATTCACATAAAACTGCAACTAAACTAAAACTTACAATCTGAATTGTCCAAGTAACAGAGCACGTTCAAAATATAAAAACCTCAGCAGGGGTATATAGCTCAGCGTATAATTAAATAAATCTATCCACCACGTGGGATGATAGAAAGGCAAGACTGTGGTCGATCACAGCAGTTTAACCTTAAGATCTTACAACAAGTTACAAGGCGATTATCCTGCATGTGCAAGGTCTCTCTCGAGCTGAAACTGTCGAGCTCTTTTCCTTTCTAAATCGTAAGATGTCCAAAACTGTTCTCAGCTCAGACCTCACAAAAAACATTGGTCCGGTGAAGTCTTGTCCAAAGTGGCCTTCAGGTAAGTGTTGAGAATAAGGGTAGATTAAATAAACGGGATTTAGCAAGCATGGGTTCAATTCCAAATAGCATTACGCTTCATATACTGGTGCACTACACCGAGTGTGGATGGGATTAGGATTAAATAATGAGGTTATACCTTTAATTCCTCGTTAATAAACGAACATTTTGTACTTCAGCCTACTTTGGGTGCTCCAAGCATATTTTAGGGAATAAAGCTGTAAATGTTGAAAGGCTTAAAACAGTGAAATGTGTAAAACGTATTTAAAACGAGGATAGGGTGAGACACAAAACACATTTGCGCATTTATCTTGAACGTGATTTAAATAACTTGGACTTTGACGACAAATACCGTTTGTATTGAATCGAAATCACAAACGGCTACGCATTCAGGAAAGTAGTGTACTAGGTAGTGTTTATAACCCGTTACCCCGCCCACTACGTAGCGTCCTAATGAAGGAAGCACGGAGATATTTGAGATTCAGCCCGCACAGTTCGGTTAAACTGATTTCTCCGTGTAAATTATGTTTTTAACAAACGAATATCCTATAAAAATTATCATTAAACAAGTTGATTTGGGTTGAATCTCATATATCTACACATTACCTTTATCAGTTCACTACACAGTGAGCGAAATATCGCATTATAAGCTCTATTTAGTGCACTCTCCAGTGTTAGCATAGTATATATCAGGCAATAAAGTTGTTAATGACAAAAGGTTTACATTTGTGTATTTATCGTTTATGTGCTTTTGACAACGTGAACTTTGTCGTCAATCTTTCGCCTGCTAAACGTACAATAACGATTCAATAGCAAACGCCTGCGCACTCTGAACAGAAGTGCACTAGGTAGTGTGGATAACCCTTTAGCCCGCCCACTACGTAGCGCCTTAATGAAGAAACCATGGAGATATTTGAGATTCAGCCCGCACAGTTCGGTTAAACTGATTACTTCGTGTAAGTAATGTTATTAACGAACAAATATCCTGTAAAATTAACATTACACACGTTAATATCTCTGCCAGAAAGGCGATATAACGGTATCAAACGTCGACCTGAATCTCAAACATCTCATTTCTTTCATCAGTGCACTACATAGTGACCGCAATTATAGCACTATAAGCTCTATTTAGTGCACTCCATGTTCAAATAGAGCCGTTTGGGATTCTGCTTAGTATTCGACGTCCTCTAGTGGTGAGAAATCGCAGTAGACACACTCCTTGGATTGTGTTTGTGTTTTAGGACGATCATACAAGGACACATGGACCTTAACGAAACAAGACATTTATTTTAACCAAGATTAATTTTTAAGTTTACATTTTAATACGATTATTTTAGCACCACCTCAGAACAGTTCGGTAACACAACTCCACTTGATGCGTTTGGTCGGACCCACAGTGCCCCTCACGGCCCGAGCGGCTCTTCCGCCACCCGGCTCTTAAAGAGCGTGATCTCGTCCAGGTGGCACAGCGGCATCTCCCTGATCACGTTCCCCAAATCCTCGTGCAGCAGCGGGTACACGACCACGTTAAGGGCCGGTCGGGATGCGGAGAAGCTGCAGAGAGGCAGAGAGAGAAACGGGGTCAGGGTGTAGGTGGTAACCTTCGTTAAACACATGGGGGCGTTAGATTAAGAAAAACTGGACTCAGACTCGTAGGATAGAGACTTGACCCAGACTTGCACACTACAGACTCTAGACTAAATTCAGACTCACACATAAAAAGGCTCAACTCAGACTTGAACGACAGATTAGACTATACACTCGACTTCGACTCACATGATAGACACCTGACGATAGAAACGATACAAACACGACTCAGACCTGAACGATAGAAACACAACTCAGACTCACACACTTGAGACTTGAGACTCGAGACTCGAGTCGGACTCACAAGATAGAGATTCGACTCAGGCTCGCACTCTAGAGACTCGACTTTGACTCACACACTACACTCTAGACTCAAGTCGGAGTCCCCTGATCGAGATTCAACTCATCTCACCACCTCTAGAACTCGACTTGACTCACACACTACAGACTCTAGACTCAAGTCGGAGTCCCAGGATAGAGATTCAACTCAGTCTCACACACTAGAGACTCGACTTGGACTCACACACTACAGACTCTAGACTCAAGTCGGAGTCCCAGGATAGAGATTCAACTCAGACTCACACACTAGAGACTTGACTCGGACTCACAAGATAGAGACCCGACTCGGACTCACACACTTGAGACTCGACTCAGACTCACACATTACTGACGTGAGACTCGACTCGGACTCACACTACAGACTTAAGACTCGACTGAGACTCATGCTATAGACTCAACTCGCACGATAAAGACTCGACTCGGATTTGCCTGATAGAGACTCGATTCAGATTAAAGAGATTTGACTCAGACTCACGCGACAAACTCGAAACTCGGCTGCAGCCTACAGACTCAAGACTTGACTCAGTCACATACTAGAAGCTCGACTCACTCACTCAACTCAGGTTCACACACTACAGACTAGAGACTCAGCTCAGACTCACACAAGACACTTGACTCAGACTCACACTTGAGACTCATACGCCACAGACTCAGACTCACTTAATACAGACTCAAGACTCAGCTCTCATTCACAAACTACACACTTGACTCAGACTCACACACCCCAGACTCGAGACTTGACTCACCCCTCCAGCAAAGTCTTCTGCAGTGTTCTGCAGGCCACCAGCGTCCCGCCGGTGAACACGTGGAACACGACGACTTCCTGGCAGCGCTGCACAAAGCTCATGGCCGCTGTGTGCTGGAAGGTCCCGTGGCGCGAGACGAGGCATAGGCGCTGGAGGCAGCGGCAGTGGGCGAGCGCCTCGAAGAACGCCGCGTTTGCGCTGAGTAAGGCTGCTCCAGCTGGATACTCAACAACCCGTTATAACAAAGCTTTAGTAATCAGCCTGAATTGTGCATTTTAGACGGTCCTTCGTGGCCGCATGACTGTAGTTCGATCTCATTGTTCCGTTACAATCCGATTTTCTCACATGTAAAACTCGCCAGCGCCACTTTTGTACGTTATAATTTGTGTGCTCGACGTTCGTCATGTTTTAAATTGGCTAGCGTTTTTTTGAGGTAGGTTCAACTAGCCCAAATCATCACTAACCGAAATGTCTAGTAATTGTTTCAATAGTACAAACGGACTTAAATACGGGACTATAAATACCTTAATACTTTTTAGTCCACAAAGTACAATGTGTGAACGTTACCTTACGTTATGAGAGTAGAAATAGAGAAATATATGCGAGACAAAGGTGAACAAATACGCATAATACTGTGAAGCATGGTGGCGGTAGTACCTGAAGTCCCGTAGCTGCGTGCAGCGCTTGAGCGCCTCCAAAAGCGCTGGCATGTAATTCACAGTCTTTAAGGTGCCCAGGTTTGCCAGGGACAACGCCCGAAGGTCTGTGCAGCCCTGTACGAGCTGTATGAGTCCGGTGCCCTTCAGGACGCCGGGCAGGTGGGCCAGAGTGAGCGATCGCAAAAAACGCAACTTTCCCAATGCAGCCAGCTGGGCATCCCCAACCTGGCACGACCAGGGGCAGGCGGGAGGGTCCTTGCGCATGGCAGGCTCATTCCTCGGCATGGCCGACAAAAACCCCGTGCCGATCAGCTCCAGCTCCATGAGATATTGGCAGCCTTTCAGCAGCGGGTGCATGCAGGGCTCCGCTTCGCCCTCTTGCCCGTCCTTTTGAGCCTCGGTGCCATCCAGAGTCGGCTGAAAGGCAGGAACGCCGATCCGCCGGCTCTTCCTGAGCCCGAGCAGCAGTGATTCTGAGGACAGCGGGCCAGATCGGGCTTGCCAAGGCTAAACGGGAGGCCCGGTGCCAGGCGCAAGCATGAAGGACAGCGACGAAGACAGCCCCGAGGTGTCCCACTCAGTCACAGAGGGTCCGTTGTGATTGTGGGAGCGCCATTATTGTAATGTTTGGACGCATGTTGAGGCGGGTGAGGCGTGGGCACAATTCGGCGAGCGCCCGGACGCCCTCCGAATCCACTTCATCTTCGCCCTTGCCGCGAAGGCTGAGGCTACGCAGGGGCGTCAAATCTTGGCTGGATGCCAGCAAGACGCAGAGCGGCTCGAACCCTGGCATCGCGCACCGTGCCACATTCAGGTAGGCCGGACAACCGTGGGCCAGCACCCGCCTCAACGTGGCGCTGTCCAGCCAGGTCCGTGGCAGCTGCAGTGCACGGATTGAGCTCCCTTCTCGTAGTGCTACGCTGGTCACTGCGCCGACCGCGGCAGGCATGGGCGGGGCTGGCCCGGGCATGGCCACCACCAACCCGCTCAGGCCGTCAGGCACGCACAAGCTAAAGGCGGCCAGGTAAAGATTGAGCAGGGCGCGATTGACTTCGCCGGGTGCCAGGTGCGCCGAAAACCAGCGCAGGTTGCGGTAGCGCGGCACGCTGCTCTGCCCCACCATGAGCTGGAGGTGTCCCGTGGGCTCGTGCCAGCCCTCCGCCACTTCCAGATACAGACTCAGGCTCTGCAGAGAGCCGCAGCAGGGCACAACACCGTATGACGGTGTCAGCAGGGTCTGCCTAAGCTCGGCCAGCCGTGCCAAGCCCGCTTTGCCGTCAGCGCTCAATTGCTGCAGGTCGAACCCGGCGCCGATGTCCAGCGCTAGCGACTTTAGCCAACCCAGCGAGCCCAGCAGGCGTGACAGCCGGGATGCGGTCATGCGCCAGCCCGACACGTCCAGCCGGACCAATCCGGTGCAGCGGGTCACGTGGTCCAGGGTGGCGCCCGCCAGCCAGTAGCAGCCGCTCGCATCCAGGGTCTGGAGGTCGCCCGAAAGCTCCTTCAGAAGGCGCTTCACAGCTTCATCGGACGCCTGAGGGACAGAGGAACGTTAATTCTGAGGGCTACTCGCCTCAGGAACAGCTGTGGCGCGAGGATTCAATGCTCACCGTGTACTCTTGGCGGAGGCACACGCTGGAAACCAGGCTCTTATCCCGGCACAGCACCCACAGTTTGCGACACACACGGCCCACGTTGAGCACCAGGTCATGAGTGGGGATGAATCGCAGGATGTTCAGCAGGATCTCGTCCGAGAAATCAGAGATGGACATGGCGAACTGAGGGACGCTGGCAGAACAGCACTGAGCCTGCACAGAAACACAAACAGGAGCTTAATGATGAACAGGAACACCCCATAAAACATCCAGGGCCTCACGGGAACTAGCTGAACCCTGTAGCTAGGACACTATCTGTAGTCTGTATATTCGTAATGTTTACAAGAGCTTAAGCACGGCCTTCCCTCTAAATTAATTTGAATTCTGCAGTACATCCAGAACTCTGCTGCCAGGATTCTTACACAGATTACATCTGTTTTATCCCAACTGCACTGGCTCCCGGTTCACAAACACATCCAGTTTTTCCTCCATGGGTGGGAGATCCTTTGCTGTTGCAGCTACCTGCCTTTGGAACACTCTTCCGGCAGCTGTTCGGTCTGCTTCTACCCTTCTGCAATTTATGTTTATGTCTTCAACTAATGTTTGATGTGTTTGCTTGTTTTGAACTGTTGTTTGTCTACTGTCTGTCAAACTTGCCGAATGTCTATTGTGTTGTGTTCGTTGTTAAGCATCCTTGGGTAGTGTGAAAGACGCTATATAAATGACACATTGTTATTGTTATTATTATTATTATTATTATTATTATTATTAAGCAAGGGTTACTGAGGCGTTTTCACAGGTTTTGGTGCCATTTTAGGCGACTTTAACCATTCACAAATGCCGGAAAACTAACAAAACTAACGCTAAATACGCTAAATATGAACCAAAAGGACGAAAATAATATTTTATGAACGAAAAGAATTAATAAAATAACCCAAAGTCTTAACATTTTAAACCGGCCAATTTATCGCTAACCGTACGGCACACGACCTGAGTCGTTAAATATTCGCCTTTAATTTTAAGCACGAAACACTAAATTCACGACGCCTTGAAACACAGGTTAGGCTTTTAAAGAGTTCGGTTCTCTTGCTTCGGAAGGGGCTGACGTGTGGCTGAAGAAAAGCGTGCGGACCCGGGGGGACAAAACCGTACGGAACACCGTGACATCTCTTACACGTACAACACATAGCGTGTTCAGGCATGACTTGCAGCTACGTACAGTTTCAAACGGATTATCCATGTCGTCTGGGCTTTACTTCACAAAACACTCATGAGTTCTTGACCAGTATCACTCTTTATATTTTAGATTTATTCCGGCATTTTGTCAAAGGCGACGCCGTTTTACTTTGGCTGCGCGGCAGGAACGTTATCGCAGACGTACCCACTTCCGATTATGTTGTTACAACACAAAATGTTTATTAATTTACAAAGCTTAAGATATAATTCGTTCGCAAAATGCAGCCAACAAGCGGCACAATTCAGTTTTCACAATTCTACGCAGCGAATCGTTTAGTTAGGCTTGTTTTAACGGAAGCTGACACGGTGGCATCCCAAATACCACCCGTAAACACTAGGTAGGGTCCCTACATAGGCTGCTCCAGCTAAAGTATTGCTGATATGTAGGAAGCCGTTAGGGATTCTCAGCGCTAGGCATAAAGTACAGATTAGTTCGTCCCCTATTCCCTATGTAGTGACTGTTTCGATTATTTTTATTGAATTGAATACTGCACTACATTACCCACAGTGCATAGCGATTTGTAACCTTAACTTTTAACCACTTGTTAGCTTTTAGGCCCTTGTTAGCCTTTAGGTGGTGTTAATCCTCAGCACTCTGTTAGTCCTTAGCCTCTCGTTAGCTCTTAGCTTTTTTTGTCTGCCCATTGTTAGCCTTTGGTTATGTTATTGTTAGCATTTATCCTTTTTTAGCTTTTTTAGCTCTTATGTCCTTGCTGGCATATAGCTTGTGCTTAGCACTTTTTTAGCACTTAGCTCACTGTTAGTATTTAGCCTCTTGTTGACTCTTAGCTTTTTTATTTGCCCATTGTCAACCTTTTATTATCTCAATTATTTCAATGTTACAATTTAGTGTCCTTCAGGAGCCTGTTTTTAGCCTTAGTTCTTTTGTTATCCTAATGGCATTTGTTATCCATTTACAAACGGTTAGCCTTTAGCACTTTTTTTTAGACATTAGCTTATTGTTAGCACATTGTTAGACTTTGTAAGCCCTTAGCCTTATTTTAGTCTCACCCTTATCACCTTGTTAACGTAGCTTTTTTTATCCTAGCATTAGCCTTTTAAGCCAGATGTTTGTTACCCCATCATTAACCTATTGTTAGCACCTAATCTATTGTTAGTCCATAGCTTGTGTTAACCATTTGCTCTTTGTCAGCATTTTGTTTCCCTTAGCCCCCTGTTAACTCTTAACCTCGTTAACATTGTTAGCCCTTAGCCTAATGTTAGCCTCTAGTTAGCCATTACTCCCTTGTTAACCCTTCTTAACATAGCATTTTGTAGCCCATTTATAGCCTTTTTTATGATTTGGCCTTTTGATACCCCTTTTGATAACCCTTAGCCTCTTGTTATCTCTTAGCTCCTTGATAGCATGTAGCATGTGTTAATCCTGAGCACTTTGTTAGCACCAACTTCACTATTTGTCCTTAGCACTTAGAATTTTGACTGCCCATTGTTAGTGTTTGTTAGTCCTTAGTCTGTTGTTAGCTCACTGTTAGCATTTAGCCTACTGTTAGTCCTTCATTAGCCTGCTTTTTAGCCTTTATTTTTATGTTACCCCATTCTTTTGTTATCCATTACCAAGCCGTTAGCCTTTACAATGGTGCTTGTACGTTTGTGAACCCTTTAGAATTTTCTATATTTCTGCATAAATCATGACCTAAAACATCACCAGTTTGTCCTAAAAGTAGATCAAGAGAACCCAGTTAAAAAAAACAAACGAGACCCAAATATAAGACTTGGTCATTTATTTATTGAGGAAAATGATCCAATATTACATATTAGTGAGTGGCAAAAGTAAAATGTGAACCTTTGCTTTCAGTATCTGGTGTGACCCCCTGTGCAGCACCCCCCTGTGCAGCAATAACTGCAGCTAAACGTTTCCTTGTAGCTGTTGATCAGTCCTGCACCCACCGGCTTGGAGGAATTTAAGAGCCCATTCCTCTGTACAGAACAGCTTCAGCTCTGGGATGTTGGTGGGTGGGGTTTCCTCCCATTAGCTGCTCGCTTCAGGTCCTTCCACAACATTTCCATTGGATTAAGGTTCAGGAACTTTGACTTGGCCATTCCAAAACATGAAATTTATTCTTCTGTAACCATTCTTTGGTAGAAAGAACGACTTGTGTGCTTAGGGGCCGTTGTCTTGCTGCATGACCCACCTTCTCTTGAGATTCAGTTCATGGACAGATGGTCCCTGACATTTTCCTTTAGAATTCTCTGATATCATTCAGAATTCATTGTTCCATCCACCATCATGAATGGCAAGCCGTCCTGCCCAGATGCAGCAAAACAAGGCCCAAACCATGATCCTAATACCACCCACCTGTTTCACAGATGGGATAAGGTTCTTAATGCTGGAATGCAGTGATTTCCTTTCTCCAAACATAACGCTTTTCTTTTAAACCAAAAAGTTCTATTTTGGTCTCATCCGTCCACAAAACATTCTTACAATAGCCTTTTGTCTCATTTGTTTAACTGGGTTCTCTTGATCTACTTTTAGGACTTGTGTGAAAATCTGATGATGTTTTAGGTCATATTTATGCAGAAATATAGAAAATTCTAAAGGGTTCACAAACTTTCAAGCATGACTATAGCACTTTCTAGGCATTCGCTTTTGTTAATGTTTAGACTTTTGTTAGCCGTTTCCCTCTTATTAGCTATTTGTACTTTGTTAACACTTAGCTCACTGTTAGCCCTTTGCTTGTTGTTAGCACACTATTAGCCTTTATCACCTTGTTAACACTTAGCTTTTGTTAGCCAGGCATTAGCCTTTTTTAGCTAGCCATCCCTTCATTAAGCTTTGTTAGCGCTTAGCGCCTTGTTGGCCCATAACTTGCGTTAACACTTTGTTAGCACTTACCATTAGCTCTTTAGCTCATGTCAGCCATTTGCACTTTTTTAGCCTTTAACTCACCTTAATCTCATCTAAGCTCTTAGCCTATTGTTTGCCCATGGTTAGCCTTTGTTAGCCCTTAGCCTCTTATCTCCTTGGTAGCATGTTGCTCATGCCAATCCTTAGTGCTTTGTTAGCATTTATCTCACTATTAGTCGTTAGCCCCTGTTAGCATTTAGTTTGCCATTGTTAGCTTTTGTTAGGCCTTAGCCTCTTGTTAGATCACCATTAGCCTGTTTATAGCATCTACTTGTTGGCTTCAAGCTTTTATTTTTAGCCCTTACCCTGTTGTTGCCGTAGATCATCGCAGCTGTCATGTTATTCCCCAGCCCACACTCCCGCTCGTGGTCTACTGCTTCCACAAAGGTCTTGCAGATTTTAAAATTGGACAAAGAAAAACGAAAAACACCCAAATATCACAAATCGAGGTGGAAAAGTCAGAATATCGCTAAAAATGCAGAAAAAGGCAACGGGAAAGTGTTTTTCCCGAATAACTGGCAACCTTTATCACAAGCTGTGACGGATCAAGTCACACGATGCATTCCACCTCTTCAGTCCAAAAACAATTAAAAAAAAAAAAAAAAAAAAGCTTTGTTACATTTAGATATGATTTTATTTTTACTAAATTATATGTATCTGATTACATGGATCAGTGACTGAAAAGGTGGGATGTATTAGAAGTTTCTCGTAACTGTAGCGGATGGAAACACTTCGCATTTTTCTGCCAAAATGTTGTAGTTGCACCCAACATTAGCTAAAGGTTTAAATGGAACAAAGGCTATTGAAGCCCCGAAGTCCATACTGAATTTCAAAAATATCTGATAGGCTTACACCCAAAAACTCCGCTTGAAAATGGGTTTTTCAAAACCAGTAAGTCTTTGGAACCTGAGGAGTTGCTGTGGATTTTATAATCAGATTGAGCCTTTATTCAGCCAGCCATGTGTGTTTTTACACTTTGGTTTTAAATCAGGTTGTGTTAAGTTCTTAAAGTGGAAATAATGGGGAAAAAAAATAAATTAAAAAAATAAAAAATAAAAATAAAAAACAAACACCCACACCACAGCAGCTATTATATTGTCCAGTAGATGGCTACAGAGGAGCACTGAAACTACAGAACAACCCAGATTTAGAAAACAAAATTGGAAGATTTACCAGGGCAATCTGGATCAGGATTAAAAGCGTTAAAAGAATCTAGTGTTAGTTTCAGGATCAGTATTCTTTGTACAGGTTTTTTTTTTTTTAATCCACTAGTGGTTGCAATGGGTCCAGTTCAGGCCCTGTTTTTTTTTCTTCAGTACACCAGTTTTTAAAACTCAATTTGCTTTGTGCAAGCTGGAATGTGTTTAAACCTGTTCCTACTCATTAGTTTGCCCTTTATGGAGAGTCCACCAAAGCCCCCCCCCACCCAAAAGTAGGTTCCCATGGTAACAATTACCTACCCATACCTTCCCACTAGAAGTCCATTCACCTACTGAAGTATGCAGACCCTGTGGCTTTACATAAGGCCAACCAGCACCATTAGGTGTGTATGTATTCAAAGGAAACAAGCAGATTTGAGTTTTACATGTGCACATTTTATTGTTATGTCAGTGTACAGAGACGCCTTGGCTCACGTTGCCATGGATCCCCTTACCCACAATCCCCCAAGGATGTTCGCCCGCGACACGCTCGTCACTCAGATGGGTAAAGCTTTCCCCTTTCCATTGCATAACAAAACAAAATGGACCGAGTTTTAAGGCTGAGGTACAAAAAAAGAGAACTCAGAATATAATTTACATAAACACTAAACAAAAGTCATGCGTCACAGTGAGGTGGGCGGAGTTTAGGGATGGATGCGGTGCAAAAACATGACGCCTAACTGGAATGAACAAAAGAAATGTACAGTCCTCATAATGGAGGGTGGGGAGGGGAGGAATGATGGGAGCGCATCCCTGTTAAAGAAAAAAAAAAAAAAAAAAAAGAAAAAGAAAAATCAGGATCTCCAGTTTGCTCGTCCCGAGGTCGGGGCGCCGTTCGGAGCAGAAGCTGTGCCCATGTGGTCTGTCTGAGGGGGGTGGGAGAAGGGAGGTACGTACGCATTCTCGGGAGCAGTTCGTTTAGAAGCACTTCCTGTGGACGATGGATGGGCCGGACTCGTCGTACTCCTGCTTGCTGATCCACATCTGCTGGAAGGTGGACAGCGAGGCCAGGATAGAGCCGCCGATCCAGACGGAGTACTTGCGCTCGGGTGGGGCGATGATCTGCAGAGAGAGACACACCGGTCATACACTCGTTACATCACCCAAGTGCTCTGGGGGGTCTGCAGTGTGACCGGACATTACCTTGATCTTCATGGTGGAGGGAGCGAGCGAGGTGATCTCCTTCTGCATGCGGTCGGCGATGCCAGGGTACATGGTGGTGCCACCGGAGAGCACGGTGTTGGCGTAGAGATCCTTACGGATGTCCACGTCGCACTTCATGATGGAGTTGAAGGTGGTCTCGTGGATGCCGCACGACTCCATGCCTGTGGGAAGATCGAACTGTTAATACCCCCCAAAGAAACAAAGATACCCAGTTTGCTCCAACAACAAAAGCAACACTCACCCAGGAAGGAAGGCTGGAAGAGAGCCTCGGGGCAGCGGAAGCGCTCGTTGCCAATGGTGATGACCTGGCCGTCGGGCAGCTCGTAGCTCTTCTCGAGGGAGGACGAGGAGGCGGCAGTGCCCATCTCCTGCTCAAAGTCCAGCGCCACGTAGCACAGCTTCTCCTTGATGTCGCGCACGATCTCACGCTCGGCCGTGGTGGTGAAGCTGTAGCCACGCTCAGTCAGGATCTTCATCAGGTAGTCCGTCAGGTCACGCCCGGCCAGGTCCAGACGCAGGATGGCATGGGGCAGGGCGTAACCCTCGTAGATGGGTACTGTGTGCGTGACACCGTCGCCAGAGTCCATCACGATACCCGTGGTGCGACCAGAGGCGTACAGCGACAGCACGGCCTGGATGGCCACGTACATGGCGGGTGTGTTGAAGGTCTCAAACATGATCTGGAAAGGAGAGGGGAAAAATAAATAAAAACTTAGGAAATGCCACTCAAAGGGGGACGGGCACATGCAGTCACACAGAGGCATGCCATACAAAGAGTGTGAACCTGTGGCCGCCAAATTAAGTCAGGACAAAGGATGGAAAAGCCTGAAGAGGAGGAAAGAAATCATGAACCAGAAAGAAGCAGAAAAGGAAAAGAAGAATGGCAAAGACTGAGAAAGGCAGCTCTGACAGGAGAGAAGCATACCTGTGTCATCTTCTCCCTGTTGGCCTTGGGGTTCAGGGGGGCCTCAGTCAGAAGGACAGGGTGCTCCTCGGGGGCCACACGCAGCTCGTTGTAGAAGGTGTGGTGCCAGATCTTCTCCATGTCATCCCAGTTGGTGACAATGCCGTGCTCGATGGGGTACTTCAGCGTCAGGATGCCCCTCTTGCTCTGGGCCTCGTCTCCGACGTAAGAGTCCTTCTGACCCATGCCAACCATCACACCCTGTCAAGCAAGAACAGAGGAGGTTTAAAAAAAATAAAAATAAAATAAGACAGGTAGCCAGAATTAGGCTGAGTGACACTGTGGCAGTTGCACATCCCACTTCCTGTTTGTACCTGATGCCTGGGACGTCCGACGATGGAGGGAAAGACAGCGCGAGGTGCATCGTCCCCAGCAAACCCGGCCTTGCACATACCGGAGCCATTGTCAACAACGAGAGCGGCGATTTCCTCATCCATGACTGGTCAAAAAGGGAAAAAAAAAAAGCAAACAAGAGCGTTCACGTTAATGCCTTGAGACTTAGCCAGCAGGGGGCGCAAAGGCACAATCCTTAAATCAGAGCGCTTCGAGACAAAGGAAGTGGCTTAGGCTGACTTGCTTTTGCCTTATATGGCAACGAGCGTGGCCGCTTCAGCTTTGTGCGCTATAGGACCACTCCCCAAATTAATGGCACCCCCCTCCACACTACCCCACCCTATACTATACTGAACAGACCATTGAAAGAAGGGAAGGGAAAAGAAATGGTTTGGCCACAAGGAAAGCAACTGTTTAACCATTATTCAACAGTTATCACCAACAGCATCGTGAGAAGGATGTCCAACAGCCTTAACCTTCAGACGGATAAGCAGTGACATGTAACGTAAAGCAGCCACCATCTGTGTAGGTAAACCAGGTTTAAATGGGATATAGCTGCACATTCACGTTGAGAAATACTGTAAGTGCATAAACTCAAAGCAGCCATTTTGGCTCAGCACTTCATCCAAAATGAACAGTCACTTCAGGAAAATGAAGCCAAAAGTCATTAGGTGATGAATCAAACGTTTATAACGCTACCACACCCACTTTCGAGCAGCTAACGAGCTAAAGGTACCAAATACTGGCCTTAAAACGCCACCGAATACTACATTTCCTGTGGCAAATAGTGACATAAACGTCGACTGCATAACTGAAATAATCGCCTCAGCCAACAGAAGGTTACGCAAAGTTTGAGTTTTCGACCGTTGGAACTCGGACCATTAGTAATTCAAACAAGTTCGCGCAACTCTTACGAATTAACCACACGAAACATCGCTCGTAAAAACAACCACACACAACTTAAAGCACAAACGTATAAATGAATCCACTCACCTATGAATTAAAGGTTTGCAGAGACTGAATTTGCTGACGCCCACTCCTTAGTGTGCACAGGACAGAAAAAAAACTCTTGTGCCGGACCCACGCGCAGCTGCAGTCTTTATAACCGGCATGGTGGCCGGCAACTTCCATATAAGGCAATCTTTCGGCATCGAGCGATCCGATTGGCCAGCCGTCACCCAGTTGGCGTGTTTCAGGCCCGTTGCTTGAAATTCAACTTAGGAGATGGAGACTGAGAGGAAGATGGGAGTCACACAAAAACAATACGTTTTGGCGAATTCGTACACATTATGTAGCTTCAGATTATATAGCCATGGATGCCATAAAGTGGTTCTAAATACAGTTTTGTGGTTCTACCCAAAAAAGTGACTTATTTTCCTTCTGTAGGATGATCCATCTTTTATGACTGAATGCCAAAATCCAGTCTGTATAGGCCATGTTAAAAGTCATCAATGAGTAGTACATGCACATTCAGTCATTTAGCAGAAGCAGATCTGCATGTTTTGTGCTTTGGATACCAGTCAGCTAGCATTAATAACAAAACTATGCAAGTTTATCAGCTAATCCAGTGCCATCCCACCACTGCACTCACAGTTAACCCTTAAGACACTTACAGCTACCTTTAGCAGATAGCAGCTTACAACTACCAAGCAACTGTGGCATAAGTGCCTTGCTGAAGAACCAAACAGTGGCAGTGGCTGGTCAGGCTGATCTCCTTTGGCTGGTTTTAGAGGGGTATTTGGACACATACCAGCTAGTCCTAATGACAAATAGAACAGCTAGCAGACCAGCCATACCAGTTGTTTTAAAGCAGGGTTTACAATTAAGCATTTAGTAGGCGTCCTTATTCAGAACGACTTACAACGTCCAAGCAATTGTGGGTTAAGGTTCTTGTTTAAGGACCCAGCAGTGGCGTCTTAGCGGAAGTGGGGTTTAAAGCCTAGACCTTCTGATCCATAGTCCAGTGCCTTAACCACTAGGCCACCACAAACCAACTTGGACCAACATGGGTGATGGAACTCACACTGTCTTGCAGTTTTACCAGGAAAGAAGCTACAAGTTACAAGGGTTAAGGGCATTGTTCAAGGGTCCAACACCTGCTAATCAGTATGTGATTTGTTTTGTTGGTTATTCTGGTCCGGTGCTGGTTTAGCCATACCTCGTTGGACAAGAGACTAACACTAACACAACAAACCCTTCAAATCTCATGTGTCACGCAAAGGCGTTGCCGTAAGGAGTCTATATAGTCAAGTTTATTGACTGTATTTGATATGTCACGCGTCCTGTTGATAAGTGCTATGATGATAAAGTGGCCAGGATTGTTAAGATTAAGCTGGTTGACTACTTTGCCACCATAACAGCATCCCATGTGTCTACTGCACAACATTTGCAAACCCCAAACTTCAAGTCAATTGCCAAGTTCCTTCATTGCTGAGCAACCAATTCTCCCTATCCCCATTATTTATAACAGTGGCCTTGACAAAATAATGGCTTTATAATGTTAAATATTTGAAATGTGATATATATTGTCTGACTTTGAGTTTGAATGTTTGATGCCCTGGCTCCCAGGTTCCAAAAACATTGTGTCCCAAGATCAAATTGTAGGTCTGAGTAAACAGGCTCACTTCCATCTTAGAAGATACTAATAATTTGAAGGTAGCCCACCCGAGTGGGAGCAGTGAGACTAGGGAGTCTCTTGTGAGATAGAACACATCCTTCCTTGGCCCATGACACTCATGGCCACAGACCAGCGCTACAATCCCTGGTCCACCTGGACCAGGTAACAACACAACCTCTATGGAACTCAACTCAAACTGCACTGCGCACTCAGGGGTATTTAGCTGATTCCCTGTAATGAACCACCCTGGTTAGTATCACACCTCTGACGAAGTAAGTTTTCAATTTCTTGGAGACCATGGTGTATGATTTCCCAACTCAGAAAGCCTGGATATTCATGGCTATTTTGCCATGTTTCCTACATCTTCTGGGGATTCTGGAGGACCAACTTTGAACTTGAAACCTCTGGAGGGACAAGGGTAGCCCTGATCCGTCTTAGGTCTACCACATTGATGTGAAGCGTAGCTATAGTTTGGCAGAAACCCAACCTGCTAGTTATTTTTAATCTGTTCACCTGACTTTTGTGGCAGCAGGCGCCTGCTGAACTCAAGGAAAAGTTTGCGTTTGTACAAGACAGTCCAAGCCAAACATTCCCGTGTTTTTTTTTTAAAAACAGAATTAGATCCTGTGTAGTGCAGTGATTCAGGCACTTAGGAAGAGTGTTTGAGTTTCGAGCTAAACAGGGATTAAGGCATCATAACAAATCACGGCGGTCAGAGAGGTTAATGACTCAGCCAGCCTTCGTTGCCTTGTCATGAACTCCCTCGGATGACAAGATGGGATTGGCTCTTCCACCAGCACTCCTGTCTTGCATTTTGAACGTAATCCAAACAATGATAGGTATTCCACAGTCTGATTCAGTGTGTAATGCAGTTTCAGGGTTACGTAGCCTTGTTTATTACGACCGAGTGTGAATACTGTGGTATCAGCGTATTATGGGACAGATAACTTGAAGGCCATTTAAGAGAGCCTGCTACAGAAAGAAGAGAGTCTTTAATAAATCTGAAAGACAATAGAGAATGAATGTTCTGAAACAGGAAGTCTCTCTAGTGTCAGACTCTGGAAATGAAAGAGGAAGTTGGGTTTCCACCCTTGTCAGCCTTGTTTTAAAACAATCGTTGTTTCTCAGTCCTTTTACCTTTTGACCGTATTAGGGGTTAGTACAGTAGGAGAGTAGCTATATCTTCAGTCCTCATATAAACACTTCTCAAAACGCTTGTGCTTTTGTTCACAAAGGCCTACTGAGCAAAGCACTTTCTTCCTATCTCTAGCTGGAAGTGACATACATGCAAAAGATTGACAAAGCGACCTTAAATGGTCCTGCCTTTGGCCCTGCTTGGAGCTGAAATGCAGCTCTGCATGAGCCACACCAAAACCTTAGAAAGACACATGACCAAAAGCATGTGGACATCTAGACATACTATCCATGGGCTTGTTGAACTTTGCCTTTGGAAGCAGCCTCCATGGAGTGTGGTTGGGCTGCGCCGCACTGGGATTCCAACTGGTCCCATGAGTGTGGGATGGGCCGGCCAACTTGCTGGCTTTGTTCGTAGAGACTTATTGTACTGAAACAGGCTTTATCCTGGTCAGGGTCATGGGAGGGGGAGATACTTAGGGAAACCAGGGACTGTGTTGGCTCAGCTCTTAAGGTACTGAACTACTGGCCAGAAGATCTGGCCTTCAAGTCCCAGCACGTCCGAGCTGCCGCTGTAGAGCCCTTCTTGAGCATGGAATCTAAAACACAATTAATAGAAATGGACCTTGTAAGATCGTATCAGTTGTGAGTCACTCTGGATAAGGACCCGAAGCTCTGAGAGCTTCAAAGTTTGGGTTTGCATCTTCTTCCAAAAGCCGAACCTACTTACTGGCTTGAAAACAGCACCCGAGTACCTAACTTTGAACCCCCTACGCTGTGTTATATAGGTGGCTAAAGTTCATGAGAGAAAGTCCTACAAAAAAACACTTTTGAGTCACATTTGTAATGTCGTTTTTAACCGTGCACTGCAGTGCTGTGCAAAGCCGTGCTGCGCCTTTAAAAGCGCTCAGCTGATGGCCTAATATGGAGATCTCTGAGCGAGTCACGTGATGCAGCGCTCTGGAATGCCACTGTCATGTGACCTGTGAAGGCGGAAATGAGAAGGAGAGACTAGTTCCCCCTTTTTTTGTGTCTGAATCCCTCGGTTATCAGTTTGTGAATGTGTAAATGTGTGAGTGTGTGTGTGTGTATATATATATATATATATATATATATATATACGTGTATATATATATATATATATATACACGTGTATATATATATATATATATATATATATATATATATATATATATATATATATATAGGTTTTTGGGAGCATTCATGTCCCAGAAACGTCTGAAACTGGTTTCTTGAACAATTAATTAATTGTACTTAAATGGTGTAAGTGATGGTAATGTAATGGTGTCACAATTAATTCAGTAAGTCCAAGGTAATCATATATTATATATATATTACACACACACATGTATATACGTATATACGTGTGTATATATATATATAAAATATGTGATTACTGTGGATGCCATTTGAACCATTTCAGTTCATTGTTCAAGAAAGCAGTTTGAGATGATTTGGGGACATGAAGCGTTATCCTGCTGGAAATAGCCATTAGGAGATGGTACACTGTGCTCATTAAGGGGTGCACATGGTCAGCAACATTACTCAGGGAGGCAGTGTGGTGTAAACGATGCTAAGTTGGTATTAAGAGGCCCAACATGTGCCAAGAATATACCCCCCAAACCAGTACACCACCAACGCCAGCAGCCAGAACACGCAGCCCTACAAGGCAAAAATTGGGTTGACACAACACCCTATAAGGCACTCAAGTCAAACAGGGCAGCGTTGTCATTCAAAACCCTGATGGCAGGAGCAGGACGACGCCCTGGAGCACACATTTGCATGCTGACAGGTAGACTCCTGTCAGGAGCGTTGGCTAAATATGGAAACGAGAGAGTTCCCCTGCCACATACCAGAACAAGAAAGTCCTTCTCTAACAACTAGGGAAGTACATCATGTGCTGAAACGGCGAGTGCAGGGTTCGTGGACCAATACAATAAGCACATGTATCAAGACTGTACATGGCCAGCTGGACTATAACCAGGCAGGATATCGTACAGTTGCAGGTTTTGCCCGGTGTAAGTGTAAAGGTAGGCAAAAAAAAAATTAAATTAGTAGCTTCATGGTTTGGCTTGCCAAGCGTTAACCCGAGTGGTCTACAGAACAGCATGGTAGAGCCGCAGCTGAAATATGTGTCTAATGAGGTGCTCCGGTGGTACATCGGTGACCTGCGGTGGCCATACGCTATGGACATACATTCAACACGCTGACCAGAATATGTCAGTAAGGAGATAATGCGTGAAAAAAATATGATAGGAATAATTATTGTTATTGTCTTATTAACACTTGGGTGGCACAGTTCCGATTGGCCAGCCTGCCGTCGCTGTCATTCATTGTATGGTGCCCTCACAGAAGTGTAAACGACATTTGCCATGGGCACTGACCCAAGCCCAAACCATGACAGACACTGGCTTTGGGACTCTTTGACTTTGGTGTCCATTCCTTTCAAAAAAAAAAAAAAATCTGGAATACTGATTGGTCTGGCAATAAACAGTCTCTGTTTCCACTGTGTGATGGTCCATCTCAGATGTCTCCGAGCCCAGAGAAGTCGATGCCGCTTCTAGGCATAGTTATAACATAAGGCTTTTTTTTTGGCACAGTAATGTTTTAGGTGGCATTTGTGAATGTAACTCTGTATTGTAGTGGTTATATTGTGTTTATATTGTCAAGTCAATTTAAGTCAGCTTTATTTATATAGTGCTTTTTACAATGGAGCATTGTCTGAAAGCAACTTTACAATTTTAGATTATCTCCTAATAACTACGTCCAATCCCAAATTGAGCAAGCCTAGGGCGACAGTCGAAAGGAAAAACTCCCGAAGTCTTATGAAGAAGAACCCTTGGGAGGTCCAAGATTCCAAAAGGGACCCTAGCTCCTTGGGCGGCGTAGATGATAAATCTAAGAATGAAACTAAAGTCATGGAGTCATAGTTCAAGTAAAATGTCAAATATGCACATCGGCATTAAGAAGTCCGATACACAGAGTCACTCTAGGATCTTGAGTCTAAGCACTTCATCCCCAGATAACTGGAGTAGGGAGAGAGTTACTGCCCTCTGGTGGCCCGGGTATGGTAGGACTGTAGCCGATGACGGAAGCAGCTTGAGTGAAGGTGAAGCGAATGAACATCATGTGTGGGGCTGGAACGGGTTATATTGTTTTTAAACATTTTAATCATTTTCTCACACATTTGTTGACATTTGTGGATGTTTATTAACACCTGAAATGAAGTTGACCAGACAAATAAAAAGCTAGTGTAAATGTAAGGTAATTTTTTTTTAAATCTGTTTTTTCCATAGTATCCCAACTTTTTCTGACTTGGAGTCTTAAAATGTTCGCTGCTCAGAAAGGTATCATTGCTTTTTGCTCACAGAGGAAACAAAGGGTAGTGAAACCAGGTCGACGCATTGCTCGGTCCTCAGAGACCCGCTGCCATTTTCCTTTGTCCCAGTTCCAGACAGTGCTGACGATGGATTCCTCCTGATGAAGAAGTCACAAACACAGTAATCTGTAGCAGTGAATGCTGCAAAGCCTTGATGTGTAACAAACTGCAGACGGGCAACAATGGTCTTTACAGAGATTTCAGATTTCTCCTTGCAACCCTCCCATGAATTGTGCGTTCATTGCGAGGTGGTTGCCGATTCATGTTTTCATTTTTTTTTTTTTTTTGAAAATTAGTTTCTATTTGTGGCAGAAATCTGGGTTGAATGCGCTCATTTGTCACAGTTTCTGCAGGTTTCGTTTGTCACAGCCCCTTGCTCTCTCCTGAAATGTTTTGGTCATTTTTTATCTGCTAACGTGTAATAAAAGTGAAATAACACGTTTAGTTGAATAATTTTTAGCTAAACATTTATCTGTTTTGAAAAGAGAAAAAATCTATGAACAGACCCCATAGAAAAAGGAAAAATAAAGCTATAATTTATGTTAATTTTTTACCAATAAAGATTGCAATGAATTACATTATTCTTTAAATACCCGTAGGGGGGACTCCAAGGAAAAAAAGGTTAGGAACCACTGCACTACAGTATCCCATATGTCATTGCTAAGTATGGTACATAATACAGTGTTCGGACGATGTCCAGATCGTGTAACATATAATTACACAGGACGAATCGAATGTTCTCTAGAATTCACGAGCCGTCGTGACCCACATGCAGCAAAACATGGTGAATTTGTGATACTACCACCACCACAATTCACAGATAAGACTCTTATAATGGAAACTGTTTTTTTCCTTTCTCTAGACATAACGTTTGTAGTTTAAACCAAATAAAGTTCTGTTTTGGTCTCATCCGTCCACAAATTTTTTATCATCGGAGGTTATTCACGACAGGCTACTAAGCACCTGGAGTTTACCTGGACTAAACCCACACCGACACGGGGACAACATGCAAACCCCTCACACACCCCTCCAAGGGTGACTGTGAAATTATTCCAGCATGACAGCAAGATAAGATTTGACCGACCTTAAACAGGTAAAATTTTAGGTACAGTTTAGGTACATTGTGTGGGAATGGGGTCTGGCCATCACTCAGGGTACCATCACACCTGAGAAGGGCTTTCCAGCCAGGTTGGAAGTTACAGTGGTGTTTGGAAGTTTGTGAACCCTTTAGAATTTTCTATATTTCTGCATAAATATGACCTAAAACATCATCAGATTTTCTCACAAGTCCTAAAAGAGAACCCAGTTAAACAAATGAAACAAAAATATTATACTTGGTCATTTATTTATTGAGGAAAATGATCCAATATTACATATTAGTGAGTGGCAAAAGTATGTGACCCTCTAGGATTAGCAGTTAATTTGAAGGTGAAATTAGAGTCAGGTGTTTTCAATCAATGGGATGCCAATCAGGTGTGAGGGGGCACCCTGTTTTATTTAAAGAACAGAGATCTATGAAAGTCTGCTCTTCGCAACACACGTTTGTGGAAGTGTATCATGGCACGAACAAAGGAGATTTCTGAGGAGCTCAGAAAAGAGTTGTTGATGCTCATCAGGCTAGAAAAAGTTACTGAAGGCCTCTCTCACATAGGCTAATGTTAATGTTCATGAGTCCACCATCAGAAGAACACTGAACAACAATGGTGTGCATGGCAGGGCTGCAAGGAGAAAGCTACTGCTCTCCAAAAAGAACATTACTGCTCGTCTGCAGTTTGCTAAAGATCACGTGGACGAGCCAGAAGGCTATTGGAAGAATGTTTTGTGGACGGATGAGACCAAAATAGAATTTTTTGGTTTAAAAAAAAAAGCGTTAGTTTTGGAGAAAGGAAAACACTGTATTCCAGCATAATACAGTGGTGGTAGTATCATGGTTTGGGCCTGTTTTGCTGCATCTGGGCAGGACAGCTTGCCATCATTGATGGAACAGTGAATTCTGAATGATATCAGAGAATTCTAAAGGGAAATGTCAGGACATCTATATATGAACTGAATCTCAAGAGAAGGTGGGTCATGCAGCAAGACAACGACCCTAAGCACACAAGCCGTTCCACCAAAGAATGGTTACAGAAGAATAAAGTTCATGTTTTGGAATGGCCAAGTCAAAGTCCTGACCTTAATCCAATGGAAATGTTGTGGAAGGACCTGAAGCGAGCAGCTAATGTGAGGAAACCCACCAACACCCCAGAGTTGAAGCTGTTCTGTACGGAGGAATGGGCTAAAATTCCTCCAAGCCACACCAGATAGTGAAAGCAAAGTTCACATACTTTTGCCACTCACTAATATGTAATATTGGATCATTTTCCTCAATAAAATAAATGACCAAGTATAATTTTTTGTGTTCTTTGTTTAACTGGGATCTCTTTATCTACTTTTAGGACTTGTGTGAAAATCTGATGATGCACCATCATCAGATGGTTCGGACAACGTCCAGGTCACGGAACTTGCGATCTCCCAAGAGATTGCTGCAGTTCGTAAATCTTGCATATTATTAATACACAAGCAAACAAAGGACAATAATAAAAACACCTCTTCTCACCATCTTACAATGCCATTATTGCAGCAGTTCCGAAATCATATGTGAATAGAACATGTGGACGTTGTAATTAATGGCCATGGCAATTTGAGATGACTTGATTTGACTTTCTGTGATACCTACCTGTGTTATCAAGCAGCATCAAGACATGCATGCACACTTGCTGCTTTAGAGACACCGTTTGACCCGACTATCGGCTTGAATGGGCTCTCGACCAGCCCTGCTCTCCCCTAAAGCAGAGTTCTGTTGTGAACGGAGTTTAGTCGGAGGAAAATGGGCTAAACTCAGACACATAGAGGAGGAGGGAGGGTGAGCGCCTTTTTTTCCCCCTCCCATGGCAACACCTGACGTCAGAAAGATAACGGGTGCGGGGTGTCGCAGCTCATCCAGCTCACTCAGAGGCATCCAGGTGCAGCTGTGTAAAAAGGAGAAGGGATAAAGTGGAGCAAAACCGAGCCGTCAGAGGGTAGTCTTCTTACTCTCATTCTCTCGCTGTTACTTAACAGAAACGAGGTGAGAAAATGGCTTTGGATCGACCGGACGAGACATCCGTCCTACAGCTAGGCTTCGTTAACTCAGACGACAAGTACCTGACAGCGGAGGCGTTCGGCTTCAAGGTGAACGCCTGTGCCACGACCATGCGCAAAAAGCAGGTGTGGACGCTGGAGCCTTCAGAATCCAGCCTGGTCTATGTGCGCAGTCACCTGGGCCGCTACCTGTCCGCCAGCAAGGATGGCACCGTGAGCGCACACGACGAGCAACCCGCTCCGGACTGCCGCTTCTCCATTGTGGCACACGCCGATGGCCGCTGGTCACTGCGCTCTGAGGGACACGGGCGATATCTGGGCGGCGCCGGTGAGCACGTGTCGTGCCATGCCTCGAGCGTCACCGAGCCTGAAAAGTGGAGCGTGCACTTAGCCGTGCACCCGCAGGTCAACCTGTACAGCGTGGCGCGCAAACGCTACCTGCACGCTCGCGCCACGCCAGGGGAGGTGGCGGCTGACCGTGATGCACCCTGGGGAATGGGCTCTGTGCTCACGTTGCTCTACCACCAGCGGAGTTACCACCTGCAGACACCCGACGGGCACTTCCTAGCCGGCAGCGGGGCACTGGTGCCAGAGGCTTGCGACGAAACCGGCTTCACCCTGGATTTCCGCACAGGCACGGTGGCCTTCCGCGACGCCACCGGCAGGTACCTCGCGCCCTCCGGACCCAGCGGCAGAGTCAAAGTAGGGAGAACCACGCGTCTTGGCAAGGACGAGTCGTTCATGCTGGAGAGGAGCCGCGGACAGGTGGTGCTGATCGCCAGCAACGGCAAGAACGTGTCCACGCGCCAGGGTGCGATTCCATTCCTGTCATCGTCTCTTTACATGTTTAGGGGTATAGTCACCTACTGTGCTGTCCTAGATAGCCAAAAGTGTGTGGACACTCACAGTATGGATGGACACTGAGCCTGGCTGAGAGTTGGTATTCCAATTCATATTAAATTGATGATATTAAGGTGAGTTCTCAAAATAAGGGTGCTTTGTGTGCTTGAAGAAAACCAGTGGATGCCTACTGTTAAGTACTGTGCAGTACCCGTAACTGTACAGGTCTGTTCTTGATTAGGGGAACAAATCCATGACCTTTGGGTTTCTTCAAGCTGAAGTCCATCCACGCACGAAAATATGGTGAAAACGCCAACTGTTAAGTACTGTAGCAGATCCATAAGGATAGAGACGAAAATCACGGGTCTTCAAGCCAACCCAACAATTGTGTTTTGGTCCAAAGGTTTCGCATATTTGCCTATGTGAATGGATGTCACCTTGAAGAAAACCAATGGACGGCAATTGTTCAGTACTGAAGAGCATCCATAACAGGACAGATGGAAATGACGAGTCTGCTCATTAGTAGGTAATGAAACTCTGATCATCAGAACAAGGGTACTTTGGTCCGAATGAAGTTTTATCATCTTTCCTACAGTGGTGCTTGAAAGTTTGTGAACCCTTTAGAATTTTCTATATTTTTGCATAAATATGACCTAAAATATCATCAGATTTTCACACAAGTCCTAAAAGTAGATAAAGAGAACCCAGTTAAACAAATGAGACAAAAATATTATACTTGGACATTTTTTATTGAGAAAATGATCCATATTGCATATTAGTGAGTGGCTAAGTATGTGAGCCTTTGCTTCAGTATCTGGTGTGGACCCCCTGTGCAGCAATAACTTCAGCTAAACGTTTTCCTGTACTGTTGATCAGTCCTGCACACCGCTGGAGGAATTTAGGCCCATTTCCTCTGTACAAACGCTTTCAGCTCTGGGATGTTGGTGGTTTCGCTTTCCTCCTCAACCTTAGCTGCCTCGCTTCAGTCCTTCCACAACATTTCCCATTGGATAAGGAAGGTCAGACTTTGACTGGCCATTCCAAAACACGAACCTTAGTCTTCTGTAACCATTCTTTTTGTAGAACGGCTTGTGTCTTAGGGGTCGCTGGTCTTGCTGCAATGAACCCACCTTCTCTGAGATTCAGTTCATGGCAGATTCCTGAATTTTCCTTTAGAATTCTCTGATATCAATTCAATTCATCATTCCATCAATGATGGCAAGCTGTCCTGCCCAGATGCAGCAAAACAGGCCCAAACCATGATACTACCACCACCATGTTTCACAGATGGGATAAGGTTCTTATGCTGGAATGCAGTGTTTTCCTTTCTCCAAACATAACGCTTTTCTTTTAAACCAAAAAGTTCTAGATTGGTCTCATCCATCCACAAAACATTCTTCCAATAACCTTCTGGCTCGTCCACGTGATCTTTAGCAAACTGCAGATGAGCAGCAATGCTCTTTTTGGAGAGCAGTGGCTTTCTCCTTGCAACCCTGCCATGCACACCATTGTTGTTCAGTGTTCTTCTGATGGTGGGCTCGTGAACACTAACATTAGCCAATGTGAGAGAGGCCTTCATTTGCTTAGAAGTTACCCTGGGGTCCTTTGTGACCTCACCAGCTATGACACGCCTTGCTCTTGGGAGTGATCTTTGTTGGTCGGCCACTCCTGGGGAGGGTAACAGTGGTCTTGAATTTCCTCCATTTGTACACAGTCTGTCTGACTGTGGATTGAAAACACCTGACTCTAATTTCACCTTCAAATTAACTGCTAATCTTAGAGGTTCACATACCTTTGCCACTCACTAATATGTAATATTGGATCATTTTCCTTAATAAATAAATGACCAAGTGTAATATTTTTGTCTCATTTGTTTAATTGGGTTCTCTTTATCTACTTTTAGAACTTCTTAAAAAATCTGATGATGTTTTAGGTCATATTTATGCAGAAATATAGAACATTTTAAAGGGTTCAAAAACTTTCAAGCACCACTGTATGTAGATGTACATTGACTTGGAGAAAACCAACAGATGCCAACTGTTAAGTACTGTAGAGGATCCGTAATGGTACAGTTGAAAATCACACGTCTGCTCATTAGTAGGGAAAAAAAATTATGGACCTTAGATCAACCGAATAAGGGTAGTTTGGTCCAAGGAACGAGAGTTCGTCATCTTTTCCTATGTGGAATAAAGGTAGCTTGGTTCAATGAATGAGGTTTCCTCAACTTTTCCTATGTGGATGGACATCTGCTTGAAGAAAACCAATGGACACCAAGTGTTAAGTACTGTAGAGGATTCGTAATGGTAGAGATGGAGATCACAGATCTGCTTATCAGTAGGAGAACAAATTCAAGACCTTTGGTTTTCTTCAAGCAGAAGTCCATCCACGTATGAAAAGATGCTGAAACCGCCAACTGTTAAGTACTGCGGAGAACCATTTGACCATTTACTGCCAAGACTCCAAAGTCCTGTGGCACCAGTCATATCATCTTCATGATACAGCCAATCGTGCCTGCAAGACATGCCTGGGCATTACATATTAGCCGTTGCTCCACTCCTTCATCCAACTGGTCACCCATTTTTCACTCTCTTGTTGTATTTACAGGGGTGGATCTGTCAGCCAATCAGGATGGAGAGTCCGATCAGGAGGTGTTCCAGATGGAGGTGGACCGTGAGACAAAGCGCTTCTCTTTCCGGGCGAGCGATGGCAAGTACTGGAGCCTCACTCCAAGCGGAGCGGTCCAGTGCATGGCCTCAGAAACGTAAGTCATTGGGAAATATTGGAGAAAGTTGCTACTTACTACACGAACCAAGCTAAAATACAAGGTCCCGGCTCCATTTCTTGTAGGTCCGCCAGCTGCTTTTTTGAGCTGGAGTGGAAGGGATCCAAGGTCAGCCTCAAGGCTAGCAACGGCAAGTACCTGGCGGCGAAGAAGAACGGCCAGCTGGCAGCCTCAGTCGATTCCGCAGGTGAGTAGTTAGGGCATATCTCGCTGCCACCATTTGCCAATGGGCTGGAGATCTGGGAGGAAACTGAAGGAACCCAAACTGACATTAGGAGAGTTGGCGTTTCCTCCAGGGACACCCAATCTTATGCTGATCTTCGTGTTTTTGGTTTCAGGTGAGCAGGAGGAATTTGTTTTGAAGCTCATCAACAGGCCCTTGATAGTCCTGCGTGGAGAAGACGGCTTCATCGGCTGCCGTAAGCAAGGTACCGGCACTTTGGACACTAACCGGTCCTCCTACGACGTCTTCCAGTTGGAGTACAAGGACAATGCGTACTGCCTCAGAGGTAGGGCCGGGAATGGTAGGGCCGGTTTCTACAGAGCCTAGAGACACCATTACTTAAATACTTTGTAACTCCACCTTTTGCTTTAGTTTCATCGTCAATCTGATTGATCAGAGCTCTGACTCGGCCACTCATGGACCTTCACCATCCAACTGCTTTACTGGCAATGTCCATTTTTCCTTCAGTTTAGGAATCTGACGATATTTTCCATCTTGTGTCTCCCTTCTCAGACTTGGCGGGGAAGTACTGGACGGTGGAGGAAGACGGGGCGGTCGTGAGCAGCAGCGCCGCTCCCATCCGCTTCCACTTTGAGTTCTGTGGCCATAACAAGGTGGCGATTAAGACCCAGGAGGGCCTTTATCTGAAGGGAGACAATGCTGGGGTGCTGAAGGCCAATGCGCAGGGTGTTGCGAGTGCCACGCTGTGGGAGTACTGAAACTGGCGCCAGTGCATACACACACACACACATACATGCTGCTATTAAGCATATGAAGAAATCAAGGCATATTAAAGAAATCATGCTCAGAATTACAGTCAGATCATCACTAGGCTATCAGCTAGGTTGAGTTGGGCATAGTCTCCGTCTGGGTCGGAAGGCACAACTGGGCTCGTCCAGTGGTTTTTGCTCTTGGATGCATGTTTAGTAATAGTGTAACTACTGACATTATCACCCATATGACCGTGGTGTATTTTGGGTAACACCCACAGTCCCTTGGTCACCAAAATGGGGAAAGGGGGTTAAATATCTAGCCACTGGCCATATGGTCCAGTTCATGTCCTTATCCGTCCCAAAGTGAAAGTAAATGTCCAAGACCAGGACCATCCACCCTTTTCGACAGGCAGGACGTACCTGATTCTGTCCCAGACTGAAGATACATGCTTGAGACCAAAACTGTCCATCATTGTGCAATGGACACGGTGTGCCCTAATTCATCCCAGACTGAAGACCAGAACGGTCCACCCTCGCACAGTCGACAGGGCATTTCCTAATCTGTCCCAGACTGTAGGTACATGTCCAATACCAGAACTGCCCACCCATGTGTGACAAACAGGACATGCTTTAATCTGTACCAGACTAAAGGTACATGTCGAAGACCAAAACCGCCCCTCAATGGACAGAATCCAAGACCAGAACCGTCCACCCTTGTGTGATGGATAGGGTATTCCCTAATCTGTCCCAGAATAAAGGTATGCCCAAGACCAGTACTATGCCCAGGACCAATAACATCCATCAATGGACACTCGTAGCTTTGGTGGACACTCTCATGGACATTTTCACATGTGCACTTTCGCATATAAAGCTTTAACTGGTGTGAGGTGAATAAAGCGAGTCCAACTCAAAACAATCTGTGTCTGAGTGACTTGTAAGGAAAGACACGACAAAGTGTCTTTTGACCTCATTCGCATATGGTTAATGTGGGAGGCCATACGATCTTCCGATCAACGATATTTGAGAAGTTCATAAGTTGTTTTTTTTTTTTTTTTTTTTTTGAGAATTGCATTTAAGAACATTCTTTTTAACTTCTTTGAATCTGGCCCGTTGTTCACGAAAGTGTCTTAAGAAAGAAAATGTTCTTAAATGTGTGTTGTTTTTAACTTCTTTCATTCTTAAACAAAGTGATGAAAAATCGTTATTCTTCAAATAACTTCAAAGAAAGAAAATCTTCTTAAATGCGTGAACTACTGTCATTCTTACGGAAAAAATGAGGAAAATCGTTATTTTTCCAATAACTTCTTAAGAAGTAGCCTATTTTTTATAAAGTCTTCTTGAGAAAGACATTGAGAGCGTTACGTCCTTAAACGAACAAACCGGCTAAGCTCTACCATCTTCCAAATGTTGAAGGCGTTGCCATGGCGACCGCGAGTGCGTGGAAGGCCAAAAAGCAGGCTTCCACTCACAAAGCCGTAGCTGCAGCACTTTTTCGGACGGATCCCAAGGCTCTCGCGCCGATCCTATGTAGGCCAGCGTGTAACTTGAGGGCCGATGATTTGAGGTCATGCATTTCCTCCTAAGAAAACACCACACACACCACACACACCCACAGTGAGGGAATTGCTAATGCCTAGCAGATGTGACAATCACTATAGCAGCACTTAGGCTACAGAAAGAGGCTGATTTTAATAAACTGGGCCTTCCAAACCATAATGTTACCTAGATATATTAAAATGAATCTTTTAAACAATTCAGAACGAGCAAAAAAAATAAAATAAAAAAAGCAACCGTTGGCACAAATTCGCGTCGCTAAACCGATTAGTTACATTCGCTGCGTCATCCTTCGGCACTATACACTAGAGAGGCGTTCAAGTGCTGGCCTCTAGCGGCGACAAGCGGGAATTGCAATTGAAAGTGTGTTGTCGCTGAAAGTTTACGTTTAAACATCGACGAAAATGGATGGTTAAGGGTCGAAAATCGGCAGTTTTGGACTCGAACCCTCAACCTTCCTCAACCAGCTGCCGAGTAGAAATGTCATGAACCGTTTTTTTAGGATGTAGAAATTAATAAAGAAAAACAGACGATATCTCTCAGGTAACACCACATACGTCAAATATTCGTACAATATTTTATTTTAGATTTGTGATTTTACATTGTTTAGATCATCAGCAAACTATTCTTTCATTTTGAGCTGCTCACGTCATTAAATACTGATCGGCTGCCTCAGGCTCACTGTTATTGCAACTCACAGTTTTAAAACAACAACAAAAAACAGAAATGGTCCATTTATATAAAGGTTGAAGTCTAAGACACCACCAGTTACTGATGGGGCTTCCTAGAGTCGTCACTTCCAGCGACTGATCCTGCGGAGCTGCACGTAGGTCAGCGTCATACACACCAACATGATGCCCAGCAGGGCCACCTGGTTCTGCCAGAACCCCCAGACGCTGTAGTCGATGCCCTGGGCTTCCAGATACATCTCCCCCGTGATCCTGAGACACGAAGAAGTATTCAGAGCGGAGCAAAGCATGGTTAGGACACGCAGTAACGCCCTGCGTAGCCAAAACTATGTGGACTCAGTCATACTCAGTCATTTCAAGCTGTAAAACGCAACATAGCCTTCGTAAGAAACAATGAAGATTTTCTTAGAATAATATTTGAGAACGTCATAAGATTTTTTTTGTAGAATTCTTACTAACTTGCCGTTTGTCTTAAGAACCTTTGCAAGTTTTTTCTTAAGGAAGCTTTCGTGAATCTGGCCCCAGATTCAAAAAAGTGTCTTAAGGAAGAGTTTTTTCTTGACTTCTCTCATTCTTGTGACAAAAAATCGTTGTTCTTTAAATAACTTCTTTTTTGAGAATTGCTTTAAGAACACTCTTACGAAATTCTTAGCATTTGTGTCAAAAAACTTTGCAAGTGTTTTCTTAAGGAAGCTTTGAAAGTGGCTTAGAAAAGAAAATCTCTTTAAATGCATGTTTTTTAAAAAGCTTCTTTCATTCTTAAGAAAAAAATGTTGAAAAATTGTTTTTCTTCAAATAACTTTGAATAAATAATTAGTTTTCTTAAGATAATATTTGAGAACTTCTTACGTTTTTTTTTCCAGGAATTGCATTTAAGAACATTCTTACGAACTTCTTAGCGTTTGTCTTAACAATCTTTGCAAAAGTGACGAAAAATCGTTATTCTTTAAATAACTTCTGAAGAATTAACTTATTTTTTCTTACCTCTTTTTTTAAAAGCAATTACTTAATAGTAGAACAAAAAGGTTTAAGAAAATAATAAAAACTGTCTTACGACAATATTTGAGAACTTCTTAAGAACATTCTTACGAACTTCGTAGCATTTGTCTTAAGAACCTTTGAAAGTTTTTTCGGTAGAAAGCTTTCATGAATCCGTAGGAATGTTCTAAATGCAATTCTTAAAAAAAAACTTAAAAAGTTCTCAAATATTATCCTAAGAAAATCTTAATTATTTTCTTAAATTACTTGATCTTAGAATTGTTCTTAAGAAATTATTTGAAGAATAACTATTTTTGTCACTTTTTTCTTAAGAATGAAAGAGGTTAAGTAAAACATGCATTGTTTTTTCTTGAAAAAACTTAATTCGTAATTATATATCGTAAAATTAAATCGTAATTATTTTCTTATAACTACTTGATCTTAGAGCTGTTCTTAAGAAAAGAGTTAAGAAAAAAATAAGGTAATTCTTAAGAAGTTAAGAATAGCAATTTTTTTGTCACTTTTTACTTAAGAATGAAAGAATTTAAGAAAAAACAAACATTTAAGAAGTTTTTCTTTCTTAGGACGGCCCCAGATTCACAAAAGCTTTCTTAAGAAAAAACTTGTGAAGGTTCTTAAGACAAAAGCTAAGAGGTTCGCAAGCAGGTTCTTAAATGCAATTCTAGAAAACAAACTTAAGAAGTTCTCAAATATAATCTTTCATTACATTCTTACAAACTTCTCAGCGTTTGTCTTAAGAACCTTCGTAAGTTTTTATTAAGAAAGCTTTCACGAACCAGAAAGGCCAGAAAGTCTTAAATACGTGTTTTTTATTAACTTCTTTCATTCTTAAGAAAAAAGTGCCGAAAAATTGTTATACTTCCAATAAACTCTTAAAAATTATCTTATATTTTTCTTAACTCTTTGCTAATTCTAAGATCAAGCAGTTGAAGAAAATAATGATGATTTTCCTAAGATAATATTAGAGAAATTCTTACATTTGTTTTTGAGAACATTCTTACAAACTTATTTGCCTAAGATAAGATTTGAAAGTTCGTAAGTTGGTTTTTAAGAACGTTCTTACGAACTTCTTTTCCTAGGATAACATTTGAGAAGTTCTGAAGTTGTTTTTTTTGAGGATTGCTTTTAATAACATTGCTCCGAACTTCTTTTCCTAAGACAAGATTTGAATAGACGTTCCGTTACCTGGAGAGGTTGCTGAGGAAGACTTGTCCCGTCATCTCGGTGATGGTCATGGCCTGTAAGCAGGTTAGTTACACCCTTGTTACATTTGAACTTTCCTGTGTTATATATTTCCAAAGAATCCTGATCTTATCCGTCGCTCACGTTCATGCCGTATCGGAAGATGCTGAACCACTCGAGCCAGGACAGCCAGCTGAGCATGGAGTTCAGGTTCACCAGGAAGCCGCCGAAAACCTAAGGGGGTGGGGGGTGCACAGGCGAGACTGTCAGGGACAGGGAATGTCGAGTAAGGGGGAGGAGTGAAAGAGTGACGTGAGCGACGTGCTGACCATCATGATGACGAAGGGCAGGGTGACCAGGATGTTGGCCATGGTGAAGGAGCCGACGCTGGCACTGACCACGAACGCCAGGCTGACGGCCGCCAGGCTCAGCAGAGACATGGTCAGGACGTAACACAGGAATGCCACGAAGGCCGGCTTCAGGTCTGCGTACGAACAAAAACCAGCGTACGTCATACGGAAACATAACGTGGGACAATACGGGAGGTACGACACGCACAAGGAACGTACTCACCCATCATGTAATACGAAATCGCAGAGGAAATAAAAATCGGCACAATGCGGTTCGGGACTAAATCCACGAAGATCTTCGCTAAGAAGTACACCGAAGTTCGGTAATAACCCCCGGCGTTCTCATGCCTGTCAAACAAACATGTTTATGCTTCTCCTTCTCCTTCTTCTTGTTTATTCTTTCCTCAAAGAACAAGTCGCTTTAGAAAAGAATTACAATTTTCTTAGGGGAACATTTGAGAACTTCTAAAGTTGAGAACATTAAGAAAAACCTGCGAAGGTTCTTGAGAGAAACGTAAAGAAAGTTTGTAAGAATGTTCTCAAGTGCAGTTCTCAAATACTGTCTTAAGAAAAACGTAATTATTTTCGTAAACTACTTGTTTTTTTTAGAATTGCATTTAAGAACATTTTCATGAACTTCTTAGCATTTGTTTTAAAAATCTTCGCAAGTTTTTTTCTTAAGGAGGCTTAATATCTTCTTAAATGCGTGTTTTCTTAACTTCTTTCATTTTTGAGAAAAAAGTGACAAAAAATCTATTATTATTCAAATAACTTCTTAAGAATGATCTTATTTCTATTAACTCTATTTTTAAGAACAAGAACAAGTACAGTAGTTTAAGATTTACGTAAGATAATATTTAAGAATTGCACTTAAAAACATTCTTACAAACGTTCTTTGTGTTTGTCTCAAGAACCTTTGACAGTTTTTTCGTAAGAAAGCTTTCGTGAATCAGGTTCACAAAAATGACTTAAGAAAGATCTTAAATGTGCTTTTTAAAACTTTCATTCTTATGAAAAAAGTGATGAAAAATTGCTATTCTTCAAATAACTTCTTATTGTTTACTTAACTCTTTTTAAAAAATAATTCTAAAAGCAAGTAGTTTAAGAAAATAATTACCATTATCTTAAGGTATTTGAGAACCTTTTTGTGAATTGCATTTAGGATCTCTAATTTCACCTTCAAATTAACTGCTAATCCTAGAGGTTCACATACTTTTGCCACTCACTAATATGTAATATTGGATCATTTTCCTCAATAAATAAATGACCAAGTATAATATTTTTGTCTCATTTGTTTAACTGGGTTCTCTTTATCTACTTTTAGGACTTGTGTGAAAATCTGATGATGTTTTAGGTCATATTTAATGCAGAAAAATATAGAACATTCCCAAGGGTTCACAAACTTTCAAGCACAACCCACTGTATCTGAGATCTTAGCTCTTTTTCTTAAGACCAATTCTAAAAATGCATCTTTTGAGAAAATAATTACGATTGTCTTCTTAAGATCATATTTGAGAAGAACTTTTTTATTTTAGTTTTTATGGAGAATTGCATTGAAGAACAGTCTTACGAACTTTGCAAAAACACTCACACAAACAGAGCCCTCTCGCCGATGAATAGCTCCACTGCTGACAAGTTTGAAAACACCACGTTGATGGTGAGGAAGAAGAACGCGCCGACTCTAAAACGCACATAAACATATGGGCACAGTATAAGAAAATAATACAATATTAGCGAAAGGCCAAATTTCCTTAGGCAGCCATCATCATGGGGAATGTTACAAAAAAAAGAAGAAAAAATATTATACTTGGTCATTTATTTATTGAGGAAAATGATCCAATATTACATATTAGTGAGTGGCAAAAGTATGTGAACCTCTAGGATTAGCAGTTAATTTGAAGGTGAAATTAGAGTCAGGTGTTTCAGTCAATGGGATGCCAATCAGGTGTGAGTGGGCACCCTGTTTTATTTAAAGAACAAGGATCTATCAAAGTCTGCTCTTCACAGCACGTTTGTGGAAGTGTATCATGGCACGAACAAAGGAGATTTTTGAGGAGCTCAGAAAAAGAGTTGTTGATCCTCATCAGACTTGAAAAGGTTACAAAACCATCTCTAAAGAGTCTGGACTCCACCAATCCACAGACAGACAGATTGTGTACAAATGGAGGACATTCAAGACAATTTTTACCCTCCCCAGGAGTGGTCGATCAAGATCACTCCAAGAGCAAGGCGAGTAATAGTTGGTGAGGTCACAAAGGACCCCAGGGTAACTTTTTGGAGCAGATAAATGGGTGGTATGGGTGGACGATCGTATACCTGTTCTGCAAACCTTCGGGTAGCGTCAGGGGCATCTGAAAGTAGATGAGACCCACCAGCAACGCGAACAGCACGGTAATGAATATGTGAGCGTAGGAGGTCTGCGGGTTCCTCAGCAAGTTTAACACCGTCCTCTGCGACACTACCTTCAACTGGCAAAAAAGGACCCCAGGGTAACTTCTAAGCAACTGAAGGCCTCTCTCACATTGGCTAAAGTTAATGTTCATGAGTCCACCATCAGGAGAACACTGAACAACAATGGTGTGCATGGCAGGGCTGCAAGAAGAACATTGCTGCTCGTCTGCAGTTCGCTGAAGATCATGAGGACGAGACAGAAGGCTATTGGAAGAATGTTTTGTGGAAGCATTACATTTGGAAAAAGGAAAACACTGCATTCCAGCATAAGAACCTTATCCCATCTGTGAAACATGGTGGTGGTAGTATCATGGTTTGGGCCTGTTTTGCTGCATCTGGGCAGGACGGCTTGCCATCATTGATGGAACAATGAATTCTGAATGATATCAGAGAATTCTAAAGGAAAATGTCAGGACATCTGTCCATGAACTGAATCTCAAGAGAAGGTGGGTCAATGCAGCAAGAACACCGACCCTAAGCAACACAAGCCGTTCTACCAACGAATGGTTACAGAAGAATAGAAGGTTCATGTTTTGGAATGGCCAAGTCAAAGTCCTGACCTTAATCCAAATGGAAATGTGGTGGAGAAGGACCTGACGCGAGCAAGCTAATGTGAGGAAACCCACAACATCTAAAATTGGCTAAAAAGGGCTAAAATTCCTCCAAGCCGGTGTTGCAGGACTGACCAACAGCTACAGGAAAAAAACGTTTAGCTGCAGTATTTGCTGCACAGGGGGGGTCACACCAGATACTGAAAGCAAAGGGTCACATACTTTTGCCACTCACTAATATGTAATATTGGATCATTTTCCTCAATAAATAAATGACCAAGTATAATATTTGTGTCTCATTTGTTTAACTGGGTTCTCTTTATCTACTTTTAGGACTTGTGTGAAAATCTGATGATGTTTTAGGTCATATTTATGCAGAAATATAGAAATTTCTAAAAGGTTCATAAACTTTCAAGCACCACTGTAACTTCCAACCTAGCTGGAAAGCCCTTCCCAGGTGTGGCGGCACCCTGAGTGATGGCCAGACCCCATTCCCACACACCCACGACCCCAACCACCAGCATAAAATGGCTCAAAGCAGAAAATGGGTAGCTAGGACCAAACTCTTAACAACTGGACCTTTTTGTCACAAGTCCAGTACCATTGGGTCAGTTTGGGTCCACTGGGTCATATTTGGCCCCCATATTAGTTGGTTGGGTTCACAGAATATCTTGGGCTGTGTAACCTGGGCAAGATGCCAGTCACCAGATCACTCATGTGCCCAGATACTTTTGGGTCCATTGGTACTGGACTGGCGACCAATGAAAAAGCTCCAATTGTTAGAGTTTGGTCCTAGCTACCTCTTTTCTGCGGACTCTGTTACCTTGCTGGAAATTCCCGGCCATCAAACAGACTTCTGCCAGTTTGCCTCCATGTTCATCTGCTGGTTCCATCCTGGACGGGCGACACCTGTCTCCGAAACCTGCCTCTGACTCGCCTGTTGATTATCTGTCGCTGGGCCTGCCCACCCTATCGTTCGTCCTGTGGCTGCCACTGCCTACACCTGTGTTCTCTCTCATTCCCTCTGCTCTCCTGACCTTAGTTCCGTTAAATTAATTCCTTGTTTCATTCCTAACCCATGTTAGGAATGAAACAACTTTTTGGAGCAGATAAATGGGTGGTATGGGTGGACGATCGTATACCTGTTCTGCAAACCTTCGGGTAGCGTCAGGGGCATCTGAAAGTAGATGAGACCCACCAGCAACGCGAACAGCACGGTAATGAATATGTGAGCGTAGGAGGTCTGCGGGTTCCTCAGCAAGTTTAACACCGTCCTCTGCGACACTACCTTCAACTGGCAAAAAAGAAGGTGAGAATCACTTCAAAGATCACTTCACCTTAGACTCACCTCAGGTTGACGTCAGGTTGTTCTGATAACCGCGGTTCAGCAGACAGTCACGTTCGATAAGTGCATGACAAATCATTAACTTTTGACCAGGGTTTATCAGTCACACGCACTGTATCCACCTGATAAAGGAAGGGTGTGACGTAGGACGGTAAACGTCCCCCGATTGTACCATCTGATGAATCTGTGATTTGGTTCAGCTCCTCTGTAAGTGCAGTGAAATACTCAGAGTTCGCGTAGAGCTCGGCCAGAGAGTGCTCTGTCGAGGAGACGGGGACAAAACTCATTTTGTAAAGTTCAGAAAATAACAGATGTCTTTGTAGGTTTTATAAAACAAACTGCCCCACCCCAAGGAGTGCGGAGAGGAAAACATATCCAAAGATTTCACCTTGCCAGAGGCGGTATATGAAACAGTGGGGCTCACTGGTAGAGTGCCGGACTGCAGTGCTGAGACACCCTGGTTTGTGTCCTGCCTCTGGCAAAGTGGAGTCACAATTTAAGTTGTTGTTTCTGAAGTCTTTCCACTGGCAAACATGGGATTTCGGGTGAAAACCCTCCGGAAACAACTAGACTCATCCTTTTGCCTCCCTAGGAAACATGGGGAAGCCCAAGAAACACAAGAAACAGGGTGAAAAACCCTGGCAAAAGCAAGACTCCTTGCAAGGAAATTGGCTTAGAAACCTTTAGGGAAAGAATCCCTGCCAGAGTGCCAGAGGTGGGACATGAACCTGTGGGGCTCATCGGTGGAGTGCTGCCCTGGTTTGTATCCTACGTCTTGCAAAGTGGAGTTGCGAGAGGTCTGGTTGTTTATGAAGTCTTTCCAAACTGGTAGTCATGGTGAACCAGCAAGTGGGGTAACTAGCAAACATGGGATTTTGGGGTGGAAAACCTTCAGAAACAAGGTTTCAGCCTATTTCCCAAGTTTGCCAGTTGCCTCTCCCTTACCTTTAGGGAAAGACCAAAAACAATGAGACTTCTTGCCAATATAATACACAACTCAAGCATCATCTTGCCAGAGGTGGGGTACAAACCAGTGGGGCTCATGCCTTTGGGAAGGTGGAGTTATCGAGAGGTCTCGTTGTTGCTGAAGCCTTTCTAAACCGGTGGTCAAGTGGAGTAACTTGCAAACATGGGATTTGGTATGGAAAGATCCTCAAACCTCACCTTGCCAGAAATGAGATCTGAACCGGGATGGCTCAGCAGTGTTAAGCAACGCACTACCACCAAGCCCCACCTGTTCGGAGCCCATCTCTGGAGAGGTGGGGTCTGATGTCTGAGTTGGCCAAATCTCAGCACTCCTTGGGGTGGGGTCTGGATGCTGTGTCTGTCAACTTTTGACCAGTAGTGTAGATGTGAGATGTTTCACCTGTTGGGATTGAGGGTGTATGCTCCCCGTTTGTGACGTCCAGAAAGAAATCTGCAGGGTTGTTAAATGCCTCGCACTCGTATCCTGTTTACAAATCAATCAATCAATCAGTCAATCAATAACTACACGGACGTTTACATGTAGAGGAAGACTGTCTGCGCGAGTCCGTGCTTGACCTATGGTGTTGAAGTACTGAATTGCTTCGCTGGCAGGACCAGCGAAGGTGGTCTCTCCTTTGTGCAGCAGGGTCAGGTGGTCAAACATTCGGAAGATGGAGTAGCGCGGCTGGTGAATGGAGAATATGATGGTCTTACCGCTACGTGACAGTCTGGGAAAGAGTGCAGAGGAGACAGTTTCGGGATGTGGACGCAATACAGTCAAAACTGCAAGCAGGAGAAACAAGGAAGCCCCCTGGTGTGGTGAGGCAGAACTCCAACCCTGGAGCTCAACAGAACTCAAGCAGGGAGCTGTCAACCTTGAATGCCTTGACAGAACTGGGACGGGACCCAGTAGAGGGAGTCCTCGCCAGGCCAACACCCTGTAAGCCGAGACTATGAGTCTCTCAGGACCACGAACCAGTTCTCTGCCGCTGATACCACTTCTGGCAGGGTGAGGTGAATTTGGCGAGGAGTCTCGCAACAAGATTGTGTCCTGTGGCCCTGTTCAAGGTTTTTGGTTTCTTTCTGGGTTCTGTCCTGGGCCAGCATTGCGTTCCAGTTCTGTCAGGGCTACTACGTCTTGTACTTATACATTTTTTCTCAAATGTTTTCCGCAGTGCCCCCCTTTTTATAGATTAGAATATTGTTGAGCCCCCTATGCAATTGCTCTGTGCCACCCTTAGGGGGCGTCCCTTCCACTTTGAGAACCACTGTACTAATGTTATGCATTGTAGAGTCTGGCATTGCTATACAAAAACGATGACGGCTACTAGTGACAGGATACAGAGCAGCAGCGTGTACTGAGAAAGTGTCGGTGTGACCTATTAGTACCTGTGTAAAAGAGCCATGATGCTATTGGCCGTGTTGGAATCGAGGCCAGTAGTAGGCTCATCCAGGAAAAGGAGCGACGGAGAAGTGATGAGCTCCATTCCTATGCTACAGCGCTTCCTCTCTCCGCCTGACACACCTCTCAGAAACTCGGTACCTATCTGATAGGAAGAGACTATTGGCCAATACCCTAAATCGGCGCATCTTCTGGAGATGCGTCGCCGACTTTGTGAGCTTTTACCTTGGTGTCGGCGCAGTCCTCGAGGCCGAGCTCATGGATGACACTTGCCACCTTCTTCTCTTTCTCTGCGGCGGAATACTGATGGCGCGGTAGGCGCAAGTTCCCCGAGAACAGGAGGTTCTCTCGGACCGTCAGGGTGCCCATCAGGATGTCATCCTGATTGAGGAAAACAAGAAGAGTAGCTACTGTATAAAGACGAGGGGTCAGTGCACAAATGCAAGCTTTTCCAGGAACTCACCTGAACGACGTAAGAGGAGATGAGTCTCAGTTCTGAAGTGACAACCTTGTTGTCGACCAAGACTTGACCAGAGCGCAAGCCGCGAGGATCCTTCCGGCCAGCGATAACGTCCAACAGTCTGTATACACACACACACAGGCTTTTTCCACCAGTAAACTAAACAAGGCGAAGAGAATCAATGGTTGACTGAGCTGTGGGAGAGCATAAGCAATCTTACGACGTTTTGCCGCTTCCCGTTGCACCCATGATGGCATTAAGGCCTGTCTTCATGATCCCGCTGAAACAAGAAGATATTGTCGAGATATTGCCATTGTAAATATGTCACCGACACAATGGGGGTACCCCTGGCCAGTTTGCAAACTAGAAACTCAGGAACTGATAGCCAGAACCGTAGCTGAACCCTTTGGTGAGAGCCCTTGCCGTTGCAACACCCTGGAAGCCAGCAATTTTAGTCATGGCAGAACTGGGACAGAACCCAGCATCGAGAGTTCTTGACCATCATAGACCCCAGGAGCCGGGGCACCCTGTGCGACCGTGGATCATATCCTGCCTGTGGTGAGTTTGAGTTGAGTTGCAAGTTCTGCAGATGAAAGATTTTCAAGTTGTGTTTCGATATGGCGATGGTTCCATCCTGGCATCCAGGGTGTAGTCCTGCTTAGGACCCTCTCTGGCCTTGGGTTCCAACCCAGGTCAGGAAATTTCGGCCTCATCAGGAGGTCCCTAAGACCCAGGGATGCCAGTTCCTTTTAGACCACATAGAACACATTTATAGGATTCTGCTTCCAACAAGTCAGTTCATCGACTTTCTGACCTGCCATCCTTAAACAAAGTCCATAGTGAATTGGTTTGTCAACTTCTGACCTCACAGTCATGTTCCAAAATCTAGCAGAAAGAGCTTTTAGAAGAACAAAGGCTGTTGTAACAGCAAATAGAAGGGGAGGGGGCAACACCATACTAATAATATTTTGTGAATATAATTTTTTGGGTGTCCACAAACTTTTGTCTCTATAGTGTAAGATACCCAGATAAAACAGTAGAAAATGAGGGTTTAAGCGATTTCATTATGACTTATCAAGTCGCAAATCTTTTTTATAACACAATTGCAACTCGCAGTTCCTGGACATCCACCACATCGACAAAAGTTTGAGGACACCCAAAAAGGTAGCATCAAAAATTCTGGTCTGCCAAAGCTCTACCAGCCAAAAACCTGGCAAACACTAACCTGACATTTTTAAGGATTTCTTTCTCGGGTCCTCTCTTCCTGCATGCCCCTTTGCTCTCTCTCACCACGTACTGGACGTTTTTAAACACCAGCGTGGGACCTTGCACGTTCACCGTCACGTTCTCATCCTTAGTCCATGCAGGTGACAGATCCGTGTCACTCATGTTCCCAAACTTACAAGCAATGGTTTTCCAGTTGGTTGGGCGACCTCCTACCAGCTATGCCTCCTACCAAAGGCCATGCCTTCTCTGTGCACTCTGGTCAATGTGCGTCTACCACATACTGGTACATGATATCATGTAATAAGAGGGAAATTGGCTCAGGGATTGGTCTCGATTAAAGCAATCCAAACATTGTCTGGTACAAAGGTTGACGGTGCATTTCTGAGCTTCACCTCTGCCAACAATCACACTTCCGACGTCTTTACCGGACACACTGATTAATCATTCACACTCCAGGCTGGAAAATGTCGTTGAACCTCTGGGCTAACCGTCTGGGACATCCCAAAGAGTCTGGGGACCCTGGTAATGAGATGATATTGGATTGCTGATCAGCACTTCTCTCTTTAACCAAGGTGGACCAGGGCAGCCTTGCCCTTGAGTACAGCTAATGAAGCTCGAGTGGGGCTGTGCTACACAAAAACAAAGAGAAAGCTTGCTGGGAACTATGGTCCAATGTGATGTAGAACCCAATAATGAGTATAAATTGAGTAATAGTTCTCGAGTTTTTGAGAGGCTGGTTCAGAACTTAGTATGCCAATCTGGCTATGGCCTTCCAGTTTAAGAAGGGTACTCTGGATTTGAGAACAATGGATTTGAGCTCCATCAACTGATGGTCCACTGGGAAACCAAACACCTGGTTTTAATCCAATGGTATAGCTTTGCATTGTCTCCCTTGGGTGGAGACGTCTTCTGCTTCCTGTTCTCCCAGTGGACTATTCCAGAAAACAAATCCCTTATACCACTTACCTGTTCCCCGACTGTCATCAAGACTCATATTCATGACTCATATTCATATTTCTTCTATGCAACACCACCCCGATTGCCACACTGTTGGATTTCACTGGGACTCATACACTAGAGACTCAACTCGGACTCAGACAGTAGAGACTGAAGAATTAATTCAGACTAAGATTCTAGAGATTTCACTTGAACTTGGACTCTAGAGACTCAAGACTTGACTTTGTAGTTATACAGACTGTACTCCATCTGTTTCTCTACATCCTTTGTTCGTCCCCTTTCCTCTGTTCTCTTATAGTCAGGACCCTCACAGGACCCACACAGATCAGGTCCTATTTGGGTGGTGGATCATTCTCAGCACTGCAGTGACACTGACGTGGTGATGGTGTGTTATTGCGTTTTGTTCTGGTATAAGTGGATTAGTCATAGCAGTGCTGCTGGAGGTTTCAAACACCTCAGTGTCACTGCTGGACTGGATCCACCAAAGTCCACCAGCCAAAAATGTTCAGCCATCAGCAATGCTGTTGAGATACCGATGAGCTACTATCTCTGACAGCATCCACGACCCTTCTGCCATCTTCTTGGAAGGGCAGCAGCAAGAAACCACATTTTTCGGAACGGGAATGGGGTAAAAAGGCTAAGACATGCTAAAGTTCACAAAGATTGGAATGGAGATCTGTTGGAAAGAGGATTATGGAGGGAGGAATCCAAGTTTGAAATGTTTTGGGTCTAATTCGTCGACGGTATGTCCAAATGTGTTCGTGACAGCGTTGCTAATACAACAAATCTAACGGTGGCCTAAGACTTTTGCACAGTACTGTATATGAGATTGCTGAATTAATAAATGACCTAGTGTAATGGTTTTGTCTCATTTGTCAAATTGGGTTCTCTTTGTCTACTTTAATATATTTGGAAAGAAATCTAGACATTTCTAGAGATTTTACAAACTTTCTAATAAACGAACCACTAATTATTATTATTATTATTATTATTATTATAACTGTAAAAAAATACATCGTATGCGTTATCAGGAGGAGGCAAACATTTTGAATCGGTTTAAACAACAAAACCCATTAGCATAGCAAGCTAGTTTAAGTTGACAGCTGCTTTTTCTGAGACGATCCACTTATTTTGGCCACACCTCCTCTGAAACGCTGGCGAATGACAAGCTGTAGTGTGAGATGGGAAGGCGGGGCTTGTGAAGTTTCTTGTTATAATGGACTGTGCTCGTAAGCCACGCCCACACCCGGCAGTCCACGAATGAGTCAAAGCGAGTGGGAATAGCCGGGGCTTGCCGATCACACGCTCGGCTGTCTAGACCACGCCCTCTCCTGGGAGTTAGCGAATGAGAGGAGGGTTTTTAAATAAGGAGGCGGGACTTGGAGTGCTACTTGTTTTCATCAGCGCTTGTCGGGGCCTACGCGTCGTCGTTCTGTTTTGTCAGCCGGTGGACTTTCATGCGCCATGCATCCGTAGCTGAGGAAAAAAAAACAAAAAAAAAAAAACCCACCCCTAATAAGGCGACTAGTTTGTGGGTGAGGCCGCGGCGGACGGAGTATTCGGCTGTAGAAGGGATTATAGACATTTTATACAAAGCGATCGATGGAGGAGAAGAAGGAGGAAGGCGAAGCGGAGATCCAGGAGCACGGACCCGAGCACTGGTTCTCCAAATGGGAGCGGCAGTGCCTGGCCGAGGCCGAGCAGGACGAAGCGAACGACGAGGAACCCGAGCAGAGCCGGCAAAAACTGTGGCATCTCTTTCAGAACTCGGCCACCGCGGTGGCGCAGCTCTATAAAGGTCTGCTCCGGTCCGAAACACTTTTTAAAATTCGCATATGGACCCTGTTCTAACTTGCTTTAGCCTAGCTGAACAAAGGATATGGGGGCTGAAACGCTTCTTTAGGCTCGAATAACACGACGTCCTACACTTGAACGGCAAGGCTGTTGGCTTGTTGTTGTTTAAACAGTCCAAACGCATACAATAAAAACGCATACTGAAGGTCGCCATAGTCAATAAAGCCCTAGACGCGGGCCGCGTTCCAACCTGCGCTCTGCCTCACTAGATAGCGTGCCTAAACAGACATGACACACGCGCTGTGGGAGGCGCACTCCTTAGTGCCGTAACACGCGATTTGGGACGTGTCCCAGTAACGTTAGCCTGACTGTATCAGAAAAGATAATGAGCCCGGATAATTCGGCAAGACGGCGGGTCAGATTTTGAAAAGAATGCCATTTTATGTGAAACAAGCTCGCTTTCTTTGTAAAGACGAGCCGTTTGGAGTTGAAAGCGCGCCGTTTTGTGTACATTTTAGACGCTTATCTGGTCAACCTTTTCACGCTGAAACAAAATGGCGAAGTCCAGGGAGGAGTTCCTCGGATGAAAATAACTCGACTATTTTTATCTAAAACGCTTATTTTCGAGCCCGCGCCGCGGTTAATGGCAGCCCGGGCGTTTAACTCGTGAACGGTTTTTAAATGGTTTAAGTAGAAAGGCTGCGGCGCGTGGACAAAGCGTTTAAAAATATACAAAGAAACAAAATGGCGAAGCCAGGATTAGCCAGCTGAGTTATTAGTATACAGCCGAGTTATTGTGGCTTGGGCCGATGACTAACGCCATTCGTGACACAAGTTCACGACTTTTTAAAGATGTTAAAACGACGTTTTAACCCGCCCACGAACTCTCTTTGGTGCTGGCAAAAAGTCGCCCGCTGTCTCGCGTCCAGTCTTGCTTACGTGGTGCGAAATCTGAAAACTAAACGCACTATCATAACATAGCGATACAAAATGGCGCAGCAGCTGAGCGTCTGTATGTCAAATTTACACCACACAACGGTTGTTAAACTTCGTTTGTGTAGCTTAATTTTGACCGTACGACCCGTGTTGAGGGTTGAAACGCGACTTTATGTTGGTCATGTCCTAGTTTAGGGCGTTCGAGCACGACTTGGACGTACCACCGTTAAGAAATTGTCCGCAGAAAACAATATTTCCACTCTGTGGCAACTGTAAGATGGAAAACCCTTCAAACGTGTTGTTAAATTGTGCTACTCTACGTTTCAGTACGTTTAAGATGGAGCTTTTTGGGGCTGATACTGTTCACCCCAATTCAGAAAGGGTGTGTTCAATCAGGGCTATGGGCTATGAATCGTACCTCGGATTTTACTAGCAAGCGACTGCCTATGGTCACCTCGGTGTTATGGATAGAACTGTCCCAGTTGTTGACTGCTTTGTTTTTGGTTGCCAAATGCATAGTCAACGCTGTTATTGGTGCCAAACGTCCTTTCGCTTGAGGATCTTAATCGTACAACTTGATGTAGATGCCTTTGGGTGGCACTTATTTAGCCCACCAGTGGTAACCTGGATCCAGCTCGGTCGCACAGACCTGATTGGGAAGTGATGCAGCAGCGACCCCTTTCCGAACCTGTGGGATGAACTGAGTGCATGTCTGACGGACATTCCTGGATGGGACCCCAGTCCAAGGGGTTGCTGTTGCAGTGCCAGGGTATGGTCACTGAACAGGCCTCTCTCTAAAGGTAGCCAATGGCCTAGCTGGATTCAAACCCACTCACCCCTTGCCACGCCTTGGAACTTTTCCTTCCCACTTCCTCGGACTCTGTACCCAATGGCCCTCTGCTCTCATTTACTAGAGGGTTGGTCGTCAGTGCTCCAAAAGTCTGGCACCTGAGTGAGGCTGAGTCAACCCCGGCCCGTTTCCTAAGCGAGCCCCCAGGGAAGCGGTGATGACACGCGATGACGTGTAGGTTTTTCTCAGAAATCTAAGAGCTTCCTGTCTTTTCTTTCTCTCTTGCAGATCGAGTGTGTCAGCAACAGGGACTTTCTTTGTGGGTCCCTTTCCAGAATGCCGCCACCGCTGTCACAAACCTTTACAGAGGTAGGTGGAGAAGGTCCACCGATGAGCTGATCTCCTAAAGCAGCATAGCCCATCCTGAGCTCTGTCAGCATTTGTGTTCCAGTCGATACGGTTTTCCAAGGGACACCCAATAGGTTTAAGGGCCCAATTCTGTTTATACTTTGAGCTTGAAGACTTTTACAGTGTGGATGGCCAAAATGGTCAGACTAAAGGTCTTTTCAGACAGTTAATAACTACGGTAAAGCTGTGACTGAGGTAAAGGATGCTCTTGCTGATCTCCTAAAGCAGTGTAGCCCATCCTGAGCTCTTGGTTGGTATTTCCATTTGTGTCAATGCTGTTTTCCAAGGTACAACGCAAGCAAGTAGGTTTAAGGGCCCAGTTTGGTTTGTTCTTTGAGCTTGAGAAGCTTTTACCTGGTCAGCAGCAGTGTGGGTGACCAAAATGATCAGAAAAATGGTGTTTTCAGACAGTTGACACAGCTGAACCACTCCTGCCCTGTGCTGACACTTGGCATGAGAGTGCAAAGTGTGGCGGGTCACAGAGGTCAAGAATGTTCTTGCTCATTTCATAAAGCAGTATAGCCCAACTTAAGCTCTCGGTCAGTACTTTGATTACAGAATCGAAACTGTGTTCCGAGATTTAACCCAAGCAGCTAGGTTTAAGGGCCCAATAAGGCTTGTACTTTGGGCTGTAGAGACTTTTATTTAGTCATCAGCGTTGTGGATGACGAAAAGGGTCAGAATAAAGGTCTTTTCAGATCGTTGATGAGGTGGTTTTGCTGGTAACGTTAATCAGCAGTTATAAAGTTGCAGAATGGGATGTGTGGATGGGATCTACGTTGTTTATTAAGATGCAACCCAAGCAGCTAGGTTTAAGGGCACAATTTGGTTTATACTTTGGGCTTGAGAGACTTTTACTTGGTCAGCAGTGTTGTGGATGACGAAAAGGGTCAGAATAAAGGTCTTTTCAGACAGTGCGATGGTTTTGCTGGTAACGTTTAAAAAAATCATTATAAAGTGGTAGGCGGTCATAAAGTTGGCGATTGTGATCTGTGGAGACACTCGCTGGCCATTGGTCCCTGTGGCCAGTAACTGAGGTAAAGAATGCTCTTGCTGATCTTCTAAAGTAGTATAGCCCACCCTGAGCTCACAGTCAGTATATACATAACAGAATCTGTGTTCTTTAAGATACAACCCAAGCAGCGAGGGCCCAATTCGGTTTAGGCTTTGAGCTTGAAGACTTGCGTAGTCAGCAGCAGTGTGGATCGCCAAAAGGGTCAGACAGTACATGCTCTTAGTGACTTCTGAACGCAGTATAGCCCATCCTCTACATATTTACACTCCAGTTGCTCTACATCAGGTGATATTGGCAGCTCTTTGACCCCCCCCCCCGTTCTGTCCCTCCCCACCCGTGCAGAGAGCGTGGAGGCGCACCAGCGGAGCTACGAGCTGGGCATACAGATCGGGCACCAGCGGCGCAACAAGGACGTCCTGGCCTGGGTCAAGAAGAGGAGGCGGACGATCCGGCGCGAGGACCTCATCAGCTTCCTGTGTGGCAAAGCGCCGCCGCCCCGCAGCTCACGAGCGCCGCCCCGGATCGCCATGGCAGCGTCCTCGGAGACCAGCTCGTCCGTCGAGACGGACCTGCAGCCATTCAGGGAGGCAATCGCTCTGCACGGTGAGTCCGGTCGAACGAGGCGGCGGATCTGTGAGATGTGGTTAAAGCCTGTTGTGTACGTATTTACAAAAAAAGAAAACGAAGCGTGAACGTTAAATGGCGTCCATTGTGGGATTACTTTTACTGATATTTCGGATTTGAGCTTGCTATTTAAACTTTGACAAATGTTCGAGTGCACGTAAAGAAGATTTGCGAATTATTATAATATATATAGCGAATATTATCGTAATAGAACCCCTGCTATGCCGAAAACTTTGAAGTTTACATTTGAATTGTAGACGAGCAGCAAGTCCTTTGTTATGCAAAAATAACGCAGTGGTCCGATAGCGTCTTTTGTGATGCTTATAACCTAAGGATTTCCGTTTAGGGGACCGTGTTGGAAAACGCTAGGAATTATGAGAATGTAGGTTAAAAGTGCAAGGTGTTTTTTATTTAATGTTTTGACCTCCTCATATTTCAGTAAATGCAAAGAAACTAACAGATTTAAAGCAAAATATTCGTGCCGTATGAGGGAGTGTCCCAAATTGTTGCCGACCCTGCTCCCTCTACACTAATAATGGGAATTTGGTCATTGGGGGACCGTTTTGGACTAATAGTGCGCTGTATGGTGTACGGAATAAGTATGGGGGAAGTACAATTTGTGTATTCTAATACATTTTCTTTGTGAAGAACAATTCCTTTGCTACTCAGAAATGATTAAGTAGGCCAACAGCGACTCGTACGATACGTGCAATGTACGGAATAAGGATCACGGGGTTGTTTTGGACAATGCCTGTACATCCAGTCTTTATGTATAATGCGTTTACTTTGTTCGGAACAGTTTATTTATTTATTTATGTATGTATTTATTTATTGTCATGAAGTAGTCATATAGGCTGATGATGCGCTATATGAGGCATTTATCGTAAGGAATAGCGATTAGGGGACACTTATCGCCCATAAGCAAATGTGATTCATGTCAGTTCAACTGTTGAAATTCCGATTGTATTAGAATACCAGAAGGTTGAGGGTTCAAATCCTGGCACAGTTGTCCCCATGTTTTAGTTTCTGTGTAACTGCAGCCATCTGCTGGTCAAGTCTGTGGAGTTGCAGGTAAAAATGTCAATCTTATTGTTGTTGTTGTTGTTCTTCGTTTTGTCTGTTTCTCCAGGCCTGAGCGGCGCCATGGCGAGCATCAGCATGCGCTCGGGGGCACCGGGCTCGCCCACCCACCTGAGCGCGGGGTCGACCCCGGGGCGGCGCCGGAATGGCCTGCACGACGTGGACCTGAACACCTTCATCGCCGAGGAGATGGCGCTGCACCTCGACAATGGCACCCGCAAGCGCAGCTCCGCCCAGTGCGGCGACGTCATCACAGACTCGCCCACCCACAAACGGAACAGGATGATCTGAGCTCGCCGAATAAAAGGAACATCGACAACAACAAACAACGACACACTCTCCCTCTCTCTCGCCAGTCAGCCATCCTTCCATCGGGGGGGAAAAAGAAAAAAGAAAAAAAAGAAGCAACAGCCGGGAAATGGCGGCAGCCGCGTCGCGTTTGCGTTTCAAATAAAATAACAGAAAAAAGACCCCAAAAAAAGACGAAGTGCTCCAGCGCTCTCCTCCGACCGGCCTGAAGAACTCGACGGGGGGTGGAGCTCAGCGCCGAGGCCGAAGTGCCCGTCCCGCGAGGGTGAGCGCTCTCCTCTGCCTCCTCCGAAACAGCGCCCCTCACTGCCCCAGCTCTCGGCTAACACACTGCGACGCATAAAGAGCGACAAGGTTTTTTTTTTTTTTTTTTTTTTTTTTTTTTGGGGTGGGGGGGGATTTTTTGTTTTTGTTTTTTAAATGAGATATTTACTGTTATTTGTATTTTATTTGCCTTCTTATTTGGCTGCTCACGTAGCAGGCACAAGTGCTCACCTTAACTGGGCGTGACCTCCCCTCCCTCAGCCGCCCTCCTCCTGCTACACTTTTTTCCTCTTACTGTGAACTCTCACCCATGTTCGTTCTGTAACCCCGCCCCCTCCCCGGTCCCGTCCCCAGTCCGCCCTCAGCACATCTCGGCTGTAACATTATGTAATGTAAATAACAGTAGGTGCTGACATAGACACGTGGTACATATTGTAAAAAAGAGCTGTGCAGAGACCGTTGAATTGTTCATGTACAATAATGATTCTTGCATTAAAAGCTTGATTTCTTTAACTAAAAAAAAAAACAAACAAAAAAAAAACAAACTCACAACCTCCCGCCGTCCTTCCAGTGTTGCCGGATCTCCTCGGTTCACGAGTGCGATTCTGTTTCGGGGTCGGCCGTCTAGGGCTGTTTATAGAGTGCCCCCGACTGTGGCGTCTGCTCCAGAGTCAAAACGGGGTGTAGGGCCATTTCAGACAGCGCCCGTTGCTATGCAGGCCTCACACACGGGATTTATGCTGGTTAAAGTGATCACCTTCTTGTCAGAGGCGGGGAAGTATGTGGGGGTGGTGCTGTGAGAATTCATTGGGAATTATTCCTCCCACAGTCTGAAGGGGTAATTTGGATCAAATGATGTCCATAAGGAGTCCCTGAGTGCGTCTGTGTGGGTGTACCCCTTGCCATGGACTTGCATCCTGTCCAGAGTTGGTTCCCAATCCTGGTTTTACTCAAAATAGTATGACTTTATTCTTAATCTATTATGAAACTCTCCAAACATTACAACCTTATTCTCCAGATGATGTGAATCTATTCTCGAAATATTACAACTTTATTTTGGAAATAATATGACTTTATTCTATAAATATATTGACTATTTTCCAAATATTATGACACACTTTCCTCAATGTTATGACCTTATTCTCCATATATTATGAATTTATTCTTTAAATATTATAGCTTTATTGTCCAAATATTTTGACTTTATTTTTAAAGTATTACGACTTTACTCTGGAAATATTACCACCTTTTTTTCTCAATATCATGACTTTATTGCTAAAATATTGACTTTTATTCTCTAAATATTAACATTTTTTTCCTCTTGAAATATGACTTTTTTTCCTCTAAATTTTACGACTTTATTCTTGAAATACAATGGCTTTATTTTGAGAGTTTTTTTTCCTCTAAGTATTATGACTATTTTTAAATATTTAGACTTTTTTTCCTCAAAATAGTATGACTATTGTTGAAATATTACAACTATTCTCAAAATATTGCAACTTTATTACGATAAAATAGTATGACTCTTTTTCTTTAAATATCAAGACTTTTTTCTGGAAATATTATGACCTTTTTTCTCTAAATGTTACAATTTCGTTCTTTAAAAATTATGACTTTTTATTAAATGTTATGACTTTATTCTTTAAATAATATTACTTTATTCTCCAAATATTAACTCATATGGTTAAGCAAATATGATTTATGTATAAAATGGGTGTTAAATATTGCTATGTTGACACCTGTTTTATGCCAGAGGTTGAGAAGTATGTGAGGGTGGTGCTGCCAGAATCCCATGGGAATTTATCTCAACATCCTACATTCTTAAGGTATGTGTTGGGTCAAATTTTGTCGATAAAGAGTCCCAGAGTGTCTGTGTGTCCCTTGTGATGGACTGGCGTCCTGTCGAGAGGCGGAATAGGGACTGTTAAGGGACTGTTTTGGACAGCGCCTCCAAGTAGAGACCCTGTATGGTTAACCGAATGTGATGTATGGCTAAAATGTTGCCGTTAATGCGTTTTCACGCAGTTATCCTGGTCAGAGTTTGGGGAAGGAAGTGGGGGTGGTGCTGTCAGTATTCATTAGGCACCAGAGGTCCGGGTAACTGAATGTGATTTATGTCGATAAAATGTTACCATGTTTCATACCAGAGGTGGGGGTGGTTCTGTCAGAATCCATTGGGAATTCATCCCATCCGCCTACATTCTAAGGTGTGTGTTGGGTCAAATGCTGTCTATAAAGAGTCTTTCTGTGGGCGTATGTGCCTTGCTGTGGACATGCATCCTGTCCAGAGTTGGATCCCACTCTCAGTTTGCTCCCCCGCATTGGATTAAACGTGTATTTAAAGTGAGTGAGCGTAGTAATCCCCTGGGTCCTGGGGATGGTGGGGTCAGGGGTCTGGTGACATCAAACTGTGATGCCCAGGATCACCTCGATTCAACCGAGTCACCGTTAGGACTTTATTCTCAAATATTAAGATATCTTAAAATATTACGGTGTTATTATTAAAATATAACAACTTTCTTGTCAAAATATTACGACTTTATTCTCAATTTTACGAAGTTATGTGAGAGTAAATACAAATTTATTCTCAAATTTTGAGTTTATTCTTAAAATATTATGATTTTTTCTTTAAATATTACGGCTTTATGCATGGAATACTACTACTTTATTCTCAAAATACTGCGACGTTATTTTCCAAATATTACGACTTTATTCTTGAAAAAATTTAAATTATGAAATTTAATGTCCAAAAGATCAGTTCCTGTTTCACTTTGAGATGATAAACCTGAGCAGTTCTCAGCTGTCAGACTGTTTTCGTTAGGTGTCAAGGACACCGTCAAGGACTGTAAACGTTACCCTTTTTAAAATGTCACGCAGATGATAATCGCCTTCTAACGTCACCCATTAAGTGGAACTAATCAGATCTGCAGAAGCTGGTGAATTGAAAGAAGCAGCCGCTGCTCCGTTAATTAATGAGAGTCGTCGGGCTTGTGGCAGATAAAAGGTAAAGTATTTCGTCTTTGTGTTTGAAACCCCTTTCGGTTTCAGCGAAGATAGGGAAGGTGCTCTGCATACAGGTCCAGCTCTCTGCAGCTCGACCCCAAAATAACAGTAGTTGCAGTTGATCTCAAATAGCACTGGGTGGCGCTGTTGCATCAGCTCCAGAGTTTGGTATTCTCCCACGTTCCAGTGAGTTGGTCCTGTATTTGCTTCTATCAAAGTTCGCTCTGGGGATCCCAGGTTCAAGTCCTAGACGTGGTTGGTCATGCCATGGTTTGGACACCACCTGCACCCTGTTTTCTTTTGGCTCAGCCACAAAACAAACACTATGTTTCTTGGAGGATGGAAGCTTGTTGGATGAATTCTGGACCGGAGAAAAGAAGCCTCCAGCCAGCTGACCATTCGACTGAGTTTTCTGAAAGTTGATTTAAAGTGACCTGATTTAATTTGGCTTCCTGGTCGGTGAATCCGAATCCAATAGAAGGCCTACAGGATGAGGTAAGTATGGGAGGTTTGTGGCATGAAAGTGCAGATGAAAAGTCTGCAGCAATTGCCGTGATGTAATCGTGTCGACATGGCAGAGACATCTTGATGGAACGCTTCCAAGGTCTTGCAGAAGCCATGTTGTGAAGAGTCGAGGCTGTTTTTAGGGGGTGCACAGGGAAGAAACGTAATGAACTGGGGTGGGTTTCCCAAACGTTGGAACCTCAAACGTTCTTCAGTTTAATAATATAGTCATAATATTTGGATATTTATTCTATAATATTATTTAAGAATATATATATATATATAATATAAAATATATAAATAAATAATACATTTATTCTTAAAATGTTACGACTTTATTTTCAAATTACGAAATATTATGACTTTATTCCCAGCATATTACAACTTTATTCTCAAAATACTACAAAAATATTCAACAGCGGTAATGTCGGGGATGATAGTATACTATTCAAAATATATAGTTATAGATAGTTTCCTTTTATTCCATATTTGTTTTTTATAATATTGGTTTTCCTAATTCACCTTTTGTGGTATAATAATAAGAAAAGGTATGTAAACTGGTGGTTTGGGTTTCGATTGGTGGTGAACTTAAAACTTTTTGGGAAACTGAGGTGTTCGACACAACCTGTTCTGCTACCATTGTTTGTTGCCGGGGGTCGCTTCATGATCGCTACTTAAAACGTTTGAAAGTATACCATAGTTCCAGTCTTCCAAGACTGTTCCTGCTAGTTATCCGACGAACGTTGGCCTCACTTTCCTCTCTGTATGTACGTATCTATGAAGCTGGTATAGATGGTAGGAGGTGTAGATTGCATGATTAGCTGAACGGAAGAGGTAAATTGTAAACAGCTCCTCTTGTGGCTCAGTGGCAAGAGCCATTTTCCGGAGGACCTCGATTTGAACCCTGGACTGGACCTTCAATGTGAAAGAACAGAATACGCAGGATCAGAAAGGACTTCTTTTTTGCACAGTAAAGTTTTAAGTAGCATTTGTGAATGTAACTCCATATTTTAAGAGCTTGACAAAGGTTTGATAAAGTAATCCCTTGAGCATGTGGTTCTATCAGCTACTGATGAATGGCGGTTCTTGATGCAGTGCCGTCTGAGGGATCGGAGCTCATGGTTCACAGTGGGAAATTACATTTACGAAAGATGTGCAAGAAATAAATACATCCATAAGCGCTCTTCCACAAGTTGGTGTCTCTCAGCCTCTCTCTCTGCCTCTCTATAAGCTAATCACCATGGCAACACATTACATATCTGGTGGTAAGAGGTGTCCAAAACCCATGATGCAACTCGGCGTGGCCTCTTTTAGCAGGCGGCAGCTTGGCCGCTTTTTCGTCTCGCCTCTGGGTGGCAGCATCTGCAAGCGCAACGATGCCGGGCCGTGAATCATCTCTTGGAGCTCTCGAGAGCTCAAAGGCTTTCTTTCAAATGCCCTCTGCACAAACCACAGAAACGAGCCAGGACTGGCAGTGCAGGATCTGGCCCCGAGGTGGGATGGGCATGGGGGTGACTCTGATGCCGTTTCGAGGGTCAAAGAACCAGGAAGAAAGAGTCGAGGGAGATGACGAATCACCCAGATCCTCTGCAAGTGGGATGAGCCAGAGTGTGCTCGGCGAGGAGAAATCGCAAACAGCAAGGCTAAACGAGTGGGAAGAGAGAACACGAGAGAGGGAGAGTGATAAAGAGAGCGAGAGATGAAGAGAAAGAAAGGCGAAGGGATAGAAACGAAGGCTGCCAACATATCAGTGGTGTCAGCCTTGCTCTGACCCCTTAGAGTGTCCATCCCACTTGTCCGAAGATTATTTATTTGCTCGTACTGCCTGCCTGCGTATTTAGATAACGCTGTTTTCAAAGGCTCCTTGCATCTTGCTCGAACGTTGGCTACGCCAAAACATTCTGACCACTCGCAGAAGAAATAACGCTGGGATGTGGGCGAAATTTTCAAGAGTAAAAACCTGAGCCACTTAAACAAAGGACAAAGTGTTACCGACTGTGTCGGAGCATCTCCTAAACAAAAAAGCTTGTGGGGTGCTTCTGGTCCAGGGAGAGACGAACCGGTACGGGGTGTTGGCATCCAAAGATCATTGAATGCCGATGGCCTTCCTGACACCTTAATAAATATTCTCATAAATATTCACCAGTAGGGAGCAGTGACGAGAGCTGTAGGGCAACTGTTTGAGGTGGCTGGGGATAAATGAGTGGACATGAGGACCGTTTTGACAAAGGGCAAACCTTTATGCCTACACGACTGGGCTGGATGTGGGATGTCTTGAGCACCTGCCGACACTGGGACAAGCCATGAATCGGTGACCAGCGCTGATTGCCCAACTTTTGCGTGTTGATTTTTATCTGTTATGATGATGCAGCTTTCCCAATGGCTTTTGACCTGCATGGTCATGCATAGCTTTCCTTTCCTTTTGACCCTTTTGCCTTTCCAGAGTCGGCTGTGTAATCACAAAACTTTTGGTGCTTTGGATGTAAGAGCAAGAGCGCAAGAGCGTGTAATATTTGGGACAACGTTGAACACTTTCTCCCAGTGAGGTCCACTTGGTGAGTGTGGATCACTACCATGTCGATTTCTGCCTGTGATTCTATTTTCATTCAGCAGGTGTCATAAGTGTTCACACATACTAGTTTTCTGTCATTGAGACCTATGAATAAGACATATATGAGACATATTTTTATTTCCTACTTTAATTCTTAATACTTCAGTCATTAGAGCAAACGGACGTTGATCAGATGAATGTTAAACGCTGCTTACCTATAATGGAAAATTGTTAGCACACTCACTGACAAAAAAAAATAAAGCACCCTGATAGAAATGTCGGATTGCTGCAAAACTCGGCATGCAGTTTCGGCACAGGGATTAGTAAATGATTACAGGTATGGTCGATTAGACACTGGGTCTTTCCACAAGAGGGTGTTAAAGGGCTTTCTCTGTAGTGCTGCCCTATAAAAAGGCTCTCAGAAGCTACTTTTGGGTAGCGTACCTCTTTGTGAGAGATTATTGCTGCTAGACATGCCTCTATGACATTTTGCCCAGTTGACAGAGTTTAAGAGGGGGTGCAAGATTGCATCATTTTGACCAATTTTCTCTATCTGGGCCGTTCTGACCTAGTTGTTAGGAGGTGTTGGGAGCAGTGGTTTTATGGGGGCACACACATGGAGAACGGCCCAGACAGACCACCAGTAGAGAGAATCTTTTGATCTGCCGACAAGCACGAACAGCCCCTACAGTTTTGTTGTCCACCATCCAGACACAGGGGGCGCCTTCACTACACATCCCTGTCTCTGCCCGGACCATTTCCAGGGGCTTAGCAGAAGGAAACTTGTTGTCACGGTGCCCATTATGTGTCCTGCCATTGACAGCCGGCCACCGTCACCTTTTGTATGGAGACCTCGTGGTGAGCGCTTAAATCTTGTCTTTGCTGTGGCACGACACACTGCTCCAACTGCTGGTGCGATGATTTGTGGAGCCATCGCGTACGACAGTCGGTCACCCCTAGTAGTGATACAAGGGGCACTAACTGCGCTGCGATAGGTGCAGGACATCCTGCAGCCACGTGTTGCCTCTTCCAACATGCTTTATTTTGTTGGCAATGGAATGCCAAATGTTTCGATTTTTCGAGTCCAGCTTTAGCTTGGGCTGGCATATCTGTTCACCATTTCGCAGGCAACAAGTCTTCTTCAGAGCTAATTCCGTTGACCCGTTTAATCTGTGAGGCAGGCTCTTTATCGATGGAGAGATCTAGCCCTTCGAAAAGGTCTTGCTTTCGCATCGGCAAGCCGAACAAAACGTAGATCCGGTGCTGCCAAAAGCCTTTAGCGAATGCGTGTATGTCTGTTTCGCAGCTTCACAGTTTCAGGCCACTCAGCAATGTTCTGGCAGAAACTTTCTTCCCCAATCTGGGTTAGACTCAGCCAGCTGGCCAACACACACTCTCTCTCAAACACACACACAGACACACACACATAAAAGGCAGACGAGAAATAGGTTAACCTTAGTTTTGAGTTTAAATTTCTCTTTCAGTCCCTCACCCACTACTCCTGATGAAAGTCTTACTCAGGATCCAACAGGAACCTCGTTTTGCACTCCCTTCACACATTCTCAGCCTAGACCTGGGCAATGATTTAAATAATGCTCACAGAGTTTAGCAAAGAGTCAACCCGAACTTGCCCCACCCCCCTGTTTGGTCTTCTCTGATGTGAGATCGATTTGTGGCCTTAAAAGTTTTCGTGTAAGGCGACGCAGTAAAGGGCGGCGTTTAATTGGGAGGGAGACAGAATCGAAAACCTGATGCACACCAAGGGCGTGTTTTTGCTGAAGCTGGCATCCCAGCTGGTCCCATAAATGCTCGATTGGTGATAAATCCGGTGACGGGGCAGGTCAAGGAAGTGTCGCAATAAGGCGAAGACATTCCTGAGACACCCTTGCTGTGTGTGGCTGTTATGTTGCTGAAAACTGGCAGTTGGAAGCCCTGCCATGAGAGGCAACATATGTGGGCGCTGAGGTCTTAGTGTCCCTCGTATCACTACTAGGGGTGACAGGCTGTCGTGTGCAATGACTCCCCAGATCATCACACTGGCACTTGGGCCAGTGTGTTGCTCCACAGCAAAGGCAGGATTGATGTTCTCATCACGAGGCCTCCATGCTCGAACCTGACTGCTGTTGGATCTCAAACAGAACCTGGATTTGTCGCTAAAGCTGATATAGTTCCAGTCCATAACAGTCCAGGCTTGTCTTTGACGACACCACTGCAAACGAAGGCGTTGGTGTCAATGGCAGGCCATGTAATGGGTGCCGTGACAACCAATTTCCTTCTGCTAAGTCCCTGTAAATGGTCCGGGCAGAGACAGGGGTGTGTATTGAAGGTGCCCCCTGTGTCTGGATGGTGATAACAAAACTGTGGGAGCTGCTTGTGTTTATCAAACGTTGCTCTCTACTGATGGTCTGGGCTGTCCGGCGTCTGTTCACCATGTGTGTGCCCCCATAAAACCACTGCTCCCAACACCCCTTAACAGCTAGGTCAGAATGGCCAAGTTGGAGGACAGTTTGTCAAAACAACCATCCTGCTTCTCTCAGTCCAACGATTTGCTCCCTCTCAAAGTCAAAGTCAATCAGGCAAAATGTCTTCGAGTGTGTTGTAACGGTCTTTCACCAAAGGGTACACTACCCAAAAGTAGCCTCTGAGAGCCTTTTTATAGGGCAATGCTATAGGGGAACCACGATTTTTTGGGGCGTGGTTAACTTGAGGCTTCTTGTTTGCACAGTAATGTTTTAAGTGCCATTTGTGAACATAACTCTGTCCTAACTCCCTAAACTTTTTCCTCATTCCTCTGTATCTTAAGAAGTGATCAACAAACTTTAAGGTGCATACTTTTGCGTGCTAGGTTCTTTTCACTTCGTAACCGGCAAAACTTTATCAGAATGCCCAAACTTTATGTCACGCCCCCCAAACCAACCTTCACTCATCTCTGCGGTGAGTGACCTGCACTACAAATCCCACAATCCTCTGGCAGGCCACGTGACTCCCACAACCAATCCAGGAACCCTCTCTTGATCGCAGTCTCCAGATTGCTAACTCTTTCACATGTCTCACGCTGTTTATATACCCGGTAGTTTAGCATCATTTTTTGTTCGGGTTGTTTTGGGTTCATTTATGTTTGCTGTCTTGATTTTTGTTAATAAATATCACTTTTGTGTTGGAATCTGCACGCGTCTCTTAAGTTCGTCCGACTCGTTACACTTTACAGTACAGTGCACACGGGATTCTGCATTCTACTTCCCTAATTAATGCATTTCTCTAATCCATACGGCCATAGATTTCACGTGTACATGGACGCAAATCCATAGGGCTTCCGGTTAAATAATGAATGTCTCAAGCACTTAACGAAGCACCGAGTGTCTCGAAAGTACAGAAGTGTGTAAGTACATGTTGTTCGTCCGACAATTCACAATTTAACATGTAGCACTTTCTGCACTAATGGACATGAAAACGTCCCAAAATGGAGAGGGAGGCTCATTTATAAAACAGCAGGACAGTTCCACAGTTACTGCCTGCCAACGCCTCCTTAGTGTTAGATTGGGGGGTACACTAACTTCACTGGATGTCATTCTGCCCGAGGTTTAAATGTTATATCCTTTAGGAAATAGTAGTGCTGTAGTTGTAATTAGTAGTAGTTAGTAGTAAATCGTTGTTGATGGAGTTAGTAGTAACTGGTAGTTTTGGTAGTTAGTCGTAGAAATAGTGATTACTGTTGTGAGTAGTATTTAGTAGTGGCGGTCAGTCAGTAGTAATCAATAGTAATTAGTAGTAGTAATAGTGACTAGTTATTAGAAATTGCTAATAATAATTAGCAGTAATAATAGTGAGTAGTAATTAGTAGTGGTAATTAGTAGTAATGACTACTAATAATTATTAGTAGTAATAGTAATTAGTAGTGGTAGTTAGTAGTTGTTACCCAATAGTAATTAGTAGTCGTAGTTACTAGTAATTACTAAAAGTAATTAGTAGTAGTAAAAGTAGTAATTAGTAATGGTAGTTAAGAATAATTATTAATAGTAATTATTAGCAGTAACAGTCAATAGTAATTAGTTAATAAAAAATTAGTTAATAAAGTAGTAATTAATAGTAGTAATAGTCAGTCGCATTTAATAATTAGTAGTAATCAGTGGAGTAGAAATGGGTAGTGGTAGTTAGTAGTAGTGGTAGTTAGTGGTAGTTAGTATGTAGTGATAGTCGAAGGTAGTAGTAATAGTGAGTAATAATTAGTCGTAGTAATAATGAGTAGTAATTAGTAGTGGTTAGAGTGAGTAGAAATTAGTAGTGTTAGGAGTAATTAGTAGTGCTAGTAATAATAGTGAGTAGTGATATTTAGTAGTAGTGGTGAGTAGTAATTAGTAGTGGTAATAGTGAGTAGTAATTAGTAGTGGTAACTAGAACTAATTAGTAGTAAGTAGTATTAGTAGTAGTAATTAGTAGTAGTATTAGTAATAGTGAGTAGTAATTAGTAGTCGTAATAGTGAGTACTAATGAGTACTGGTAGTTAGTAGTAATTAGCAGTAGTAACTAGTAGTGTGAGTAGTAATTAATAGTGGTAGTTAGTAGTAATTCATCCATTCATAGTGGGAATAGTAGTAGTAATAATTATTAGTAGTAATAGTGAGTAGCGATTAGTAGTGCAAGTAGTAATGAGTAGTGGTACTAGTATTTACTCATGATAGTGGTAATTAGTACTAATAATAGTGAGTAGTAATTAGTAGTAGTCAAATAGTAATTAGTTAGTATTAATTATGAATTATTAGCAGTAATAATGAGTAGTAATGGTAACAGTTAGTAGTAATTAATAGTGGTAGTTAGAAGTAATTAGTAGGAATTTATATTGGTAGTAGTAATTAGTAGTAGTAGTAAATGTTAAAACGTTAGTAGTATTAGTAAGAGTGAGTAGTAATTAGTGGTAGTCAGCAGTAATTAGTAGTAGTAATAGTGAGTAGTAAGCTGTACTGCTAGTAGTAATAGTGATTAGTAATTAGTAGTGGCAGTTAGAATGAATCAGTAGTAATTAGTAGTAGTAATAGAGTGGTAATTGTGGTAGAGTGGTAATTAGCAGTAGTAATAGTGAGTAGAAATTAGTTGTGGTAGTAGTAATGGCGAGTGTAATTAGTAGTGGTTAATTGGTAGTAATTAATAGTAATTACTAATGGTAATACGTAGTAGTTGGTAATTAATTCTTAGTAGTAAGTGGGGGAGTATTAGTAGTGGTAGTAAGGAGTAATTAGTAGTAGCAGCAGTGACATTTTAATTAGTAGTGAGGTCAGTAGCAATTAGTAATATCAGTAGTAAGGGTGAGTAGTAATTAGTAGTGGTAGTTAGTCATACTTAGTAGCAATTAGTACTACTAATAGTGAGTAGTACTTAGTAATATAGCCAGTAATAATTAGTAATGGTAGTTAGTGGTACTTATTGCTAGGAGCAGGAGCAGTGGTAGTAGAGATGATTCAGGTATCTCATTCCCCTCTGACTGAATAAATCTTTTTTTTGTTTTGTCCTGCAGGTAATTCTGCATTATGCTGTATTTATTTTGTCCGACGCAGGGCAACAAACATTAAATTGCTGTCACCGAGCACTAACTTAGCCTCTAATAATCTGTCTGGATGCTTTATAAACAGGACACACACACACACACACACACACACATGCGAGAAGCTACATGTTTGTACTGCGGGCTGTCGTTCCTGGACGGCATCGTCTCTCTGGCAGTCGGGCTCATTAAAACCTAATTGATATGCCGTGAAAATCTGGGTGGAAACAAAGGCCGAGGAAGTGTATGTTAATGAACGGGTGTTTGCTTGATTCCAGATGTCACATTTCTTCGAAATGGAATATGAAGCAGAAAGGCGGTTACGCATCGTTTCACAGTCCAGTCATGCACATGGAGACGTTTTTTTGTTGTTGGTTTTTTTACACTGTGGATGTGAATGGAAAGCACGATGTGTGACGGCTAACCCCAGCTCTGTATGTAGAGAAAAATATTGTCTGAGTCTGAGTCTCGAGTCCCGAGTCCAAGTCGAGTCAGCCGATAAGGGTCTTGGGTGATCTCCGGTCTCGTTCTCTCTCCGAGATTATTGCTGCGGCTGAAGCTCTGCTAATCCACCGTTTGTTGAACCCCAGCAGCTCTTCTGCGTCGCCACGACCGTTCCGTTCAGTTCTTTCACCTTTCTCTTAATTACCTCTCACCAATTAGAGCCAGCTCCGCTCTGTGATCCCTCTCTGCTGCCCGTGGACTTGTTTCCCATTCAGGTAGCTTCTAGGCTGCCCGAGGCGTTCTCTCAGGGATCCGGGGCTCGGTTTCTGGGGAAGCTGCTCTTTGACAATATCCGCTCAGTGGCTCAGTGAGACACAGAAGCTACGGCCTAGGTATCTTAATGAAATCTGGGATGGCACGGGCCGGGACGCAGATTCTTACATTAGAGTCTGAAGTGCTGGCTCAGACTGAGGGCTCGTTCTGATTGGTGGAGCTTGGACCTTTAAATTATCGCAGTGCAGACCTAGAGTTTCCCCAATTAAAACAGGGTGAGTCTTGTGTCTCTAATGTGTGAGTCTGAGTTCAGTCTTGAGTCTCTAGTGTACGAGTCTGAGTCAGGTCTCAAGTCTGTAGTGTGTGATTCTGAATTGAGTCTTAATTCTGTAGCGATCAAGTCTAATTCTAGTCTTAATTCTCTAGCGTACGAGTCTGATTCGAGTCTTGAGTATCTAGCGTGTGACTCTGAGGGTCTATTATATGAGTCTGAATCAAGTCTTGAGTCTTTAGCATGTGAGTCTGAGGTGAGTCTTGAGTCTTTACCATGAATCTTAGTCAAGTCTTGAGTCTTTAGCATAAGTCAGAGTTCAGTCTCAAGTCTCTACTTTGTGAGTCTGAGTTGAGTCTTAATTCTTTATTGTAGGAGTCTGAGTCGAGTCCTGAATCTCTAGTATGTGAATTAGTCAAGTCTTGTGTCTCTAGCATGTGATTCTGAGTCGATTCTTGAGTCTCTAATCTGTGAGTCTGAGTTGATTCTCTAGTCTATAATGTATGTCTGAATCAAGTCTGACTCTGAGTTGAGTCTTGAGTCTCTAGCAAATGAGCCTTAGTTGAATTTTAATTCTCTACTGTACTAGTCTGACATGAGTCTCAATTCCCTAGTGTGAATCTGAGTCGAGTCTTGAGCCTCTGGTGGATCTCTAGTTTGTGAGTCTGAGTCGAATTTCGAGGCTCCAGTGTTGGAGTTTACATCAAACCTCAAATCTCCAGCATGTGAGCCTGAGTTAAGTCTTGAATCTCTAGCGTGCGAGTCTGAGCTAAGTCTTCAATCTTTGATATGCAAGTAAAAGTCTAGAGTCTCTAGTGGGTGAGTCTGATTCGAATTTTGCGTCTGTAGCGTGAGTCTGAATCAAATCTCAAATCTATAGCGTGTGAGTCTGAGTCGAGTCACGAGTCTCTAGCATGACTCTGAGTCTGGAGTCTGTGGCGTGTATTGAGCCCAGCGAAATTCAGGATTGGCTCTAAAGTACCCCACTCGTACCTTCTGCGTCTCTTCGTCCCATTAAATTCCTGTGCATGAGCATGAGAGCGAGGAACGCGTCCTAATTTTTCTCATTGCAGCGTGGGGGGGGGCTTGCGCGATCAAAGACCCTCAGGAGGCCGTTTATCTAATTACAAGGCGACGTCTGTTAACACACATGCCCACGTGCCAGCAGATCCAAGCGTGTGCCAACCAAGTAGCTATCTGTGCCATCAGGAGAGGATGCGCCTGTGGCGACTCGGCTCAGGAGCGCGTGGACCGGTTTCCAGGCGTCAGGTTGCCCTACTTAAATCTCAAATCTTAAATCGCAGGCAGGCAGGCAGGCAGGCCAGTGTCGTGTTTAATGAAGCTATCACAGAGAAGCTGTTATGACAGTCCTCAGATAGCTCCGTCTGAGAGCCGGGCCCTCCCATGACGTAATTAAGGACCTTCCTAGGTCATCTCAAGCGAAGGTCAGAGCTTTTATTTGTTCTCCTGGGCTTAATGACCGCATCCTCCGATCACAGAGCAGCTGAACCGAGCTGAAGTCCTTTTTTTTAATAATAAACTTTGCTTTACACTCCATCCCCAAGGAGCAATTAGTGAGAACTCGGGCTCATGCAGTTCCTCCTAAATGTCTGAAATATTACAAACAGACGCACTGAGGCATCCCTGGGTGGGGCCACGGGACCGCACCACACAATAACCCTGAAAAAACAAAGTCAGGTTCTACTGCTGTCATCCATTCATCCAGATTCTACTGACCGAGGAGCAAAGCAGCCCCAAGTCATGGTGATCCTCCATTGTGCTTCTAGGATGGGCTACGTTTGTACAGTTTTTGAATCAAGTCTCAAGCCCCTAGCAAATGAGCCTGAGACGAGTTTCAAGTCTGTAGTGTGCAAGTGCAAGTCGAGTATCCAATCTTGGTTCTCTAGTTTGCATGTCTGAGTCGAGTCTCAAGTCTCTAGTGTGCGAGGCCAAGTCAAATTTCCACTGTTGGGACCCTAGCTTGTGAGTCTGAATTGAGTCTTGAGTCTCTAGCATGCAAGTCTAAGCCGTGTCTCCCATCTTGAGACTCTAACATGTGAGTCCGAGTCAAGTTTTGAGTTTCTAATGTGCAAGTCCAAGTCTAGTCTCAAGTCCCTTACATGTTAGCCGAGTCTTGAGTCTCTAGTGGGCAAGTCTGAGTCGATTCTTAAGTCTTTAGTGTGTGAGTGTTAAGTGTTAAGTCTTGAGTCTCTAGCCTACAGGCTCAAGGCTTGAGTCTCCAGTGTGTGAGTCCAATTCAAGAGTCTCAAGTGTGTGAGTTCGAGTGTTGGGCCTCTAGAGTCAAGTCTCATGTCTGCAGTGTGTGCAAGACTCGAGTCGAGTCCAAGTTCAGGTCTGAGTCAGCTCGAGTCAAGTCTCGAGTCTTCAGCGTGCGAGTCTGAGTCGAATCGCGAGTCTTTAGGGTGAGTCTGAACCGAGTCTTGAGTTTTTAGTGCAAGTCTGAATCGTCTTGAGTCCAGTGTGTGAGTCCGAGTCAGGCTCAAGTCCCAAATGTGTGAGTCGAGTCTTTGAGTCTCTGATGTGTGAATCTAAGTCTCCGAGTCTCAAGGCCCAGCATGGGAGTCCAAGTAGAGTCTTGAGTTTTTATCGCCTCTCTAGCATGCGAGCGGCTTATGGTGGGCTACTCTCAAGAGTCAAGTGTCTAGTGTAAGTCCGAGTCAAGTCTTAAGTCCATTACATGTGAGTCCGAGTCGAGTATCGAGTTTCTAACATACTACTCCGAGTGATGTCTCATGTACTTCTTCCTCACCTGAAAAAACAAACTCAGGTTGTTCTATTGTTGTGTCCTTCAGCTTCTACTGGCTCTGTAGACTTTTCCCAGTAAAGGGACGGATCTTTCTAGAGAGAAGACTGTTTTACTGTCTGAAAGAGATTTTCTCGGGCTGGATGTATACAACTCGCATAACCCTTTTTTGTTTACCGCCTAGGACACGAGACAAAGTGCTGATGTTTGCTAGTAATCTGCCGAGGCTAGTAATAACCAGTCTCGTACGTATTTGTGGTGGTGCTTAAGAAGAGCGATGGCCTGCTTGGTAGTGAGTCGTCTGTGGCAACAATCTAATAAACTTTTACATCCTTCAGGAAGGGGATGCTTTCCCACTCCCACCCCTCTCCTATTGAGCCTGTTGCTCATCTCAAACCGGCGCCACCTGGGCAAATCCCCTGGCTTGCTAGCTTAGGGCCTCACGTTACAAGGTTACGAAGAAAAACAGGTTGTCGCCGTGATAAGAACAAAAGGAAGCTGTGGTAATACGAAAATAATTAGTTCTGGAGTGGTAATGCTTCATAACTTACTGTTTTTCAAATAAAACGCTACAAAGGCAGGGAAACGAAATGTAAAATCATTAAACGATCCAAGAAGGAAATTACTGGGGGAATTTCAGTGCATAAAGGGCAAGGGCGAAAGCCTAAACTGAAGAGGCGTGATCTCTGATGCCTCAGACGGCGCTGCATCACCACCTGGGGAAGGGATTGCTTTGGCAAACCAAAAACATAAGAAGCCTTATATGTTATAACCACATCCAGAAGTGGCATCAACTTCTCCGGCTGGGAGGCATCTGGGATGGACCATCACACAGCCTGAAGAACTGGACAGCCCTGCGTTTTTAAACAAGCCAAATCAGGAAAAAGTTTGGACTGAAATAAGAGGTGGATTAAGACATCTGCTCCACCCCAGAGAGCAAAGCCGCTGGAGTCTCCTGACTCTGAACGGCTGAGGGGCGATTACCGGTCTTAAGTGGTATTTGGCAATCGTCCTGTGAAGTGTCAATCCAGCCGCGTCAGTGAGCAGCAATCCTGACAATCGGAGTTCCTCTACTGACCTCCCTTAACGTGTTGCCCCAAGCCTCTGGTTAGTCCCTGGATCAGTCCGTTCACCTCGCTCGCATCGGGTAGGATTTTCAACCGTCGTCTTTGTTAATCCAGCTGCCTTACGTGCGCTGACGTTCCCGCTCTGTGAACTGCACGTATACAATCGTATGAAAAAGTTTGGGCACCCCTGATAATTTTCATGGTTTTAGTTTATAAATCATTGGTTGTTCAGATCAGCAACTTGAGTTAAATATATCATATAGCAGATGAACACCGTGATATTTGAGAAGTGAAATGAAGTTTATAGGATTTACAGAAAGTGTGCAGTAATTATTCAAACAAAATTAGGCAGGTGCATAAATTTGGGCACCCCAACAGAAAAATGCCATCAATATTTAGTAGATCCTCCTTTTGTAGAAATAACAGCCGCTAAACGCTTCCTACAGCTTCCAGTCTGGATTCTGGTTGAAGGTGCTTTGGACCATTCTTCTTTAGAAACATCTCCAGTTCAGTCAGGTTTGATGGTTTCCGAGCATGGACAGCCCAAATTTTCAGTAATATTTCATTCTGGGGGACTGAGATGGCCATTCCAGAACGTTTGTACTGGTCCTCTGCATGAATGCCTTAGTAGATTTTGAGCAGGGTTTGGGGTCGTTGGCCTCGGTGCAACTTGTCACTGATTCTTGAACATTGGTTCTCAAGAATCTGGAGATAGATATTAACTGGAATCCATGCGACCCTCAACTTTAACAAGATTCCCTAGTACCTGCACTGAGCCACACAGTCCCACAGCTATGATGGAACCGCCACACAAATTTTACTGTGGGTAGCAAGTGTTTTGTCTTGGGATGCTGTGTTCTTTTTCCGCTCCTTGTTATGTCCAAATAACTCCACTTTTTAGTTCATCAGTACACAGCACTTTATTCCAAAATGAAGCTGATTGTCCAAATGTGCTTGTAGCACACCTCAAGTGACTCTGTTTTGTGGCGTGTCTGCAGGAAAAGGCTTCTTCTTGCAAGTACTCTCCCATACAGCCTCTCCTTGTGCAAAGTGGCGCTGTATGGTTGAACGATTGAACAGTGACACACATCTGCGCAGCAAGATGAGGTTTAGGTCTTTGGAGGTGGTCGTGGCTTGACTATGACTGTTCTCACCCATCCTTCGCCTCTGCCTATCTGAGATTTTTTTTCTTGGTCTGCCACTTCGGGAGTTCCTTAACTAGAAAACTGTTGCATGTGGTCTTCCATTGCCTCACTATGTTCCTCACAGTGTAAACTGACAGCTGAAAATCTCTGAAGAGCTTTTCCCTTTCCCTGAACCATGATGTTGAACACCTTTGTTTTCAGGCCCATGTGCGAGGTTGATTTGAGGCTTCCCATGTTGCCACTACTTCAGAGAAGATGCAAAGAGGAGAAAAAACTTTTCCAATTGGCCACCTTAACCCTTTCTCATAGGTTGGATTCACTTGTGTATGGTAGATCAAGGGTCAATGAGCTTACAAAACCAAATTTTGTGTTCCAATAATTAGTGCTAAAGGTATTCAATGGACAAGGGTGCCCAAAATTTATGCACCTGCCTAATTTTGTTTGAATAATTACTGCACACTTTCTGTAAACCTATAAAACTTAATTTCACTTCTCAAATATCAACTGTGTTCCACTGTTATATGGATATATTTACCTGAAATTGCTGATCTGAACAACCAATGATTTATAAAGAAAAATCATGAAAAAATTATCAGGGGTGCCCAAACTTTTTCATAACAACTGTAAATGCTTCAAAATAATAATAATAATGATATTGGGCATCAGATTTTCACACAAGGTCCAAAAGTAGATCAAGAACTGCTTCAACTCTGGGGACCAGTGTTCATTTTTCCATCAGTGATGGTTGTCCCGGACCCAGATGCAGCAAAACACAAGCAAAAATCCTGGCAGACAAAAACCAGCGTCTTCATCAGTGCTTTAAAACAAGCTAGTCAATCCCATATTAAAGTTTGAGGGCAATGGAAACTACTGTGTGAGCAAAAAAGTCAGCATTTTACAGCATGTTATTAGCATTTTAGTATTATTATTAATATTATTATTATTATTATTATTATTACTTTATTATTATTATTATTATTATTATCACTATTATTATTATTATTATTATTATTATTATTATTATTGTTGTTATTGTTATTTGGTTTTTTGTTATTTATTTATTATTGTGAGTATCTTCTTCTCTTCTTCTTTCGGTTTCTCCTTTATCAGGGGTCACCACAGCGAGTTAAACGTTTCCACCTCACCCTGTCTCCACGTCCTCTACTGTCACCCCAACTCCCCCCCCCCCCCCCCCCCCCCCCACCTCCCCCCCCCCCCTCCCCCCCCCCCCCCCCCCCCCCCCCCCCCCCCCCCCCCCCCCCCCCCCCCAAACCCAACTTCCCTGCATATCTTCATTTACCACAACCAAATAACTCCTCTTTGGTCTTCCTCTCCGTCTCTTGCCTGGCAGCTTCATCTCCACTATCCTCCGACCAATATATCTACTATCCCTCATCTGCACATGTCCAAACCATCTCAGTCTTCCCTCTCGAATTTTGTCTCCCAATTTTCCAACCTGTGCTGTCCCTCTGATGATCTCATTCCTAATCCTGTCCACCCTAGACACTCCTAAAGAGAACCTCAACATCTTAAGTTCAGCCACGTCCAGCTCTGCTTCCTGTCTCTTTGTCAGTGCCACTGTCTCTAACCCATACAACAAGGCTGGTCTCACTACACTCTTATAAATCGTTCCTTTCACTTTTGCTGCGACCCTTTTGTCACATAATACTCCTGACACTCTTCTCCACCCACTCCATCCTGCCTGTACTCTCTTCTTTACCTCCATTTCACGCTCCCCATTTCCTTTGACAGTTGATCCCAAGTACCTGAACTCCTGGACCTTTGTAACCACTGATCCCTGTAGCCTGACTGTTTCACCTGCCTCCCTTTCTTTTACACACATGTATTCTGTCTTACTACAGTTGACTTTCATTCCTCTCCTTTCCAGATTATACCTCCACCTCTCCAAGTTCTCTTCTACCTGTTCCCTGTTCTCACTAAGATTCCTGTCTGACCTCATCTGTTAGTCTGTCCATCACCAGAGCAAATAAGAAGGGACTCAGGGCCGATCCTTGATGCAGTCCCACCTTTACCTTGAAGCTATTTGTCACTCCTACAGCACATCTCACCGCTGTCACGCTGTTGTCATACATGTCCTGCACTAATCTAACGTACTTTTCAGCCACTCGAGACTTCCTCATACACCACCACAGTTCCTCCCTTGGCACCCTGTCAGAAGCTTTCTCCAAATCCACAAAGATGCAATGTAGCTCTTTCTGACCATCTATATACTTCTCCATCAGCAGTCTCAAAGCAAAAATTGCATCCATAGTGCTCTTCCTTGGCATGAAACCATACTGTTGTTCACACACTGTCAACTCCTGTTTGAGCCTAGCTTCGACAACTCTCTCCCAAATCTTCATTGTGTGGCTCATCAACTTTATGCCCCTGTAAGAGCCACAACTCTGTACATCACCCTTCTGCTTAAAAATTGGTACAAGTAAACTTTTCCTCCATTCCTCTGGCATACTCTCATTCACCAGAATTCCATTAAATAATCTAGTCAAAAACACCACTCCCAGCTCTCCTAGATTTTCCATACCTCAACCGGTATGTCATCAAGTCCCACTGCCTTTCTGTTCTTCATCCTTTTCAAAGCTTTCCTCACTTCTTCCTCGCTAATCTTTGCTACATCCTGTTCCACAATTTCTACACCATCCATGCCTTCTTTCCCTGTCATTTTCTACATTCATCAACTCCTCAAAATACTCCTTCCATCTTTCCCTCACCCTCTCCTCACCTGTCAGTACATTTCCATTTCTATCCTTGATCACTCTGACATGCTGCACATCCTGTCCAGCTCTATCTCTCTGTCTCACCAGCAGATACAACTCCTTCTCTCCTTCCCTACTGTCTAACCTGTCATATAACCCATCGTAGGCCTTCTGCTTGGCCTTTGCTACCTCCCTCTTTGCCCTGTGCATCTCCTTGTACTCCTGCCTACTCTCTTTAGTCCTGTCCCTGTCCCATTTCTTCTTTGCTGACCTCTTTCTCTGAATAACCTCCTGCACTTCCTCGTTCCACCACCAGGTTTCCTTTTCATCCTTTGCCTGTCCAGAAGACACACCCAGTACCTTTCTACCTGTCTGTCTAATCACTGTTGCTGCTACTACCCAGTCATCTGGGAGCTCTTTCCTATCACCCAAAGCCTTTCTCAGCTCCTGTCTGAACTCCTTACAACATTCTTCCTTTCTCATCTTCCACCATTTGGTCCTCTGCTCTGACTTTGTCCTCTTCCTCTTCCTAACCACCAGAGTCATCCTGCACACCACCATCCGATGCTGCCTAGCTACACTCTCCCCTGCCACTACCTTACAATCACCAATCTCTTTTAAGCAACCTCTTCTACATAGGATGTAGTCTACCTGTGTGCTCCTCCTTCCACTCTTATAGGTCACCCTATGCTCCTCCTTCTTTTGGAAATATGTGTTAATCACAGCCATTTCCATCCTCTTTGCAAAATCCACCACCATCTGTCCTTCTAGGTTCCAATCCTTAACACCAAACCTGCCCATCACTTCCTCATCTCCTTTATTACCTTCACCAACATGACCATTGAAATCTGCACTAATCACCAGTCTCTCCTCCCTGGGAATGCTCTCAACCACTTCATCTAACTCCCCCCAGAATCTCTCTTTCTCCTCTAGTTCACAGCCAATTTGTGGTGCATAGCCGCTAACAACATTCACTGTTACACCCTCAATTTCCAGCTTTAAACATATTATCCTATCTGACACCTTTTCACCTCAACAACATTCTTTACATAGTCCTCCTTCAGGACCACACCAACTCTATTTCTCTTCCTATCCACACCATGGTAGAACAGTTTAAACCCTGCACCAATGCATCGAGCCTTGCTACCCTTCCACTTTGTCTCCTGCACACACAAAACATCGACCTTTCTCCTCTGCATCATATCAGCCAGCTCTTTACCTTTCCCAGTCATCGTCCCTACATTTATGGTTGCTACCCTCAGTGCTATATTCTTTCCGCTCCTGATTTCTCTCTGTCTCCTCACACGTTTCCCTCCTCTTCGTCTTGGCAAACTTTAGTCCAATTCCGCTGGTACCCTGTTTGATACCAGGTACCAGTGGCGGTCGTTGTAAACGGGCCGCGATCGATTCGATGGTGAAAGTATTATGAACTCGCATACTAGATTTGGCAAATGTTTTACACCGGATGCCCTTCCTGACGCAACCCTCACCATTTATCCGGGCTTGGGACCGGCACTAGAAATACCCTGCCTGAGCAATCTAGCGGCTGGTTTTATTATTGTGAGTACAATTTTTGTTATTTTTATTGATTATTATTATTTTTTAAAATTGTTGTTATTATTATTATTTTCATTATTATCATCATCATCATCATCATCATTATGATTATTATTATAATAATAATAATAATAATAATTATTATTATTATTATTATTATTGTTATTGTTATTATTATTATTATTATGTAACAGTTATTATATAACAGTATTTTCCTTTCTCTCATTTAAACCAAAAAGTTCTATCTAAGTTCTAAGCCTAAAGTTCTCATCCATCCCCAAACCTTTCCAATGTCCTTCTGGCAGTTTTTCGAGAGCAGTGGCTTTCTCCTTGTGACCCTGCCACGCAGTCCATTGTTGTTCAGTGTTCTCCTGATGGTGAACCCCGTTTTTCCGACATTTGACTGCTTTGTTTTTTATTTTTACATATATTCTTAGTGTGAATAGAATATATGGGCAATTTCGTTTTGCAAAGCACTTTTGTAGAATGAACACCTGCTTCTTCTGTCCAATCTGTTTGGAATCCTGCACAGTAAAAACCTTTTAGTCAGTCCCCTGATGTCCTGTCAGCTTACTCCGGATGAGCAGAATGCTCATGATCATTAGCATTAGCCAATGCTGAGAGAGCCCTTCAGTTACCTAGTGGTTACCCTGGGCTCTGTGGACCATTGCACGCCTTGCTCTTGGAGTGACCTTCATTGGCTGACCCCTCTTGGTGAGGGTAACCATGGCATTGAATTCATTCCATTTGCACAGGATTGATCTGAGTGTGAATCGGATGGGCCCAAACTCTTTAGAGATGGTCTTGTAACCGTCTCTTGGAAATTTCCTCTTGTATTCTCTTGTACTTTCTGATCTTGGTAATGTTTAAAACTTGAAGTCTAAGATTCTGTTCTTGCTAGCCTTTTGCCCTGAAAGGTCTCACCTGTCGCCAGTACCCCGCCCTTTTTTCTGAACGAAAATATGTGATGCCTAATCGTCTGCTCTTGAGGGGCATCACCCCTTGTTGAAACAGTGGCCTGTGATCCTGACTGTGTCGGCGTGTTTGTTGCCTGTCATCGTCCCTGTCCCTCTGGCTTTGCCCCTGGTCTGCTCGTCTGGATTACACCTTTGATAGCCCCGTCTGTCTGCATTTTGACCTTCCCGGCGTACTGGCAAGGGACGGATTAGCCCCGATAAACATCCCGCCGCCCATCTCCTCTGCCTGCACGCTTCACGGCTGCTCAGAACGCGATCGGCTCGGGACTGTCATAGCGATGCCAAACTTTCCCGAAGCGCAGAGTCAAGATCCATGTCGCCACGCCCTCTGGATTTGAATTCCCGAGGCCTCGGACCGTGAAAGTGACTGCGGCGGCGTTAACGAGACGCGCCAGCCGCTTCATAAAGACGTATCGTTTCATTCACTCGCCTGCTCAGCGGACTACAATGTCGCCTAGCAACAGGAGCGCGAAGACGCCCCCCCCTCCCCTGCCCATTCCTCCTCCTCGTCCCCCCTCATTCGGGACCCCCCGCTATGGGCAGCAAATGGCACAGTTGGGAATCCAAACCTGAATTCTCGCTCTGCCAAGTGCCGCTCATAACAGGTGCGCCCCTCAGGAGGGAGCACTGTACCCTCCAGACGTACTGGCATCTTCGTCAAACCTGCAAGGTAGTTAGGCGATTAACAACACGGCGTCGTTCTGAGAATGCCATGTCACTCCCGTGTCAGGCTCGTACTCTGGAGGTCTGTTTACCCGCCCTGTCAAGAGAAGTAAGCCGAGATTCATTGATGTGGCACTTTTTGGGCAGAGAGAGAGAGAGAGAGAGAGAGAGAGAGAGGCATCACTGGGTGCCAGGTAGGAATACATTCAGGCTGTCAGTCACAGGGGCTTACCCACTTCCTAGATTTACACACAAGTCCTAAAAGTAGATGATGGTGAGATCTTCAGTTGCTAAGAGAGTACCCTGGGATTCTTTGCAACCTTTTTCCAGCATGATGATCCAAAATTCTTTTTTTCTATTCCTGAGGTCCTCTAGTGTGAGGTGTACACTGGTCAGCTTCCTGAATATATTTTTGAATAAAATATAGCCTGTATGATGTGGGACACAATTCCTAAACCGATCTCTACAGCCTGGTACGTGAACCAAACGAACCTTGAATGGAGACCAGCAGAAAATAGAGTACATGACGTGAATTATCCCCAACGAGAAGACTAATGGCTTGATTCTTGGCCCTGCCACCAGTCCCAGTTGTTCTGATGGCAGATAGCTGAGCGATTTGGCAGAAAACAGCATCTTCATCAGGTGCCTTGGACAGGCCAACCAATCCTATTAAAGATTTAAGGTAATGGAAACGGCCGTGTAAATCAGTATTTTACAGCATCTGTTATTATTATTATTATTATTATTATTAACGTTTAAGGAGTTCTTCCTTACTACTGTCACCCAAGGATTGCTCCATTTGGTAATCTCTCTACATATTGGCAGATAAACTAAAATTGTAAAGCTGCTATTATTATTATTATTATTATTATTATTATTATTACAATTATTATTTTTATTATTACAATTATTACTGTTGTTGTTATTGTCATTATTATTATTATTATTATTATTATTATTATTATTACTATTATTATTATTATTATTATTATTATTATTATTATTAACGTTTAAGGAGTTTTTCCTTACCACTGTCACCCTAGGTTTGCTCCATTTGGTAATCTCTCTACATATTGGAAGATAAACTAAAATTGTAAAGCTGCTATTATTATTATTATTATTATTATTATTATTGTTGTTGTTGTTGTCATTATTACTATTATTATTATTATTATTATTATTATTATTATTATCCATTGTTGTGGTAATTATTAGTTTATGACTACATGCTGTATTATAATATAAATATTAGAATACTAATGTAATAGTACAATATTAGTGGGTGTTTGCTATAACTATTATATAGTATTAGCATACTAGTAACTTACTAACATAAGTACTAAGCAACTATATTACTTGTCCTTATACGGGTTCACAACACGCAATTGAAGCAACAGCCTAAAGTAGCAGCTTGGCAGGACTGGGATGGGGACCACGGTCCCGGCGGTTTTAAAGGGGTTTGTTACACAGATGATGCTGACCGGTGGGATATGAGATAGGATTGTTCGCACAGATTTTTTCCAATTGCTGTGAACCGTATAGATTTTCCTTTGCCAGGAGAACAAAGCAGAGTCCAATCCAGTCAGCAGTTTGGTATGATTCAATGGAGAAATGTGTAATATATAATAGAGTCACGGTCTTACGTCATCTAACACACCAAGATAAGCCTTTGTGCTTTCTAATAAGAACTGTACAGGCTTATTTAACCTGAAATAAAGGAATGAACTTGGAGCAGAATATAAAAAGGATCACGGAAAACAATGCGCAAGTACGAATGAATATATTTTGCCTCGTGAAAACCAGACCTGTCTCTTATGTCCCTTTCTTGTCTCACTTAACGGTGACCTGGTTTTTACCGGCCTGATACACAGAGGCTTTCAGCTGACAGGAATTTGCCTCTGCTGCCCGCTGACTCGCTATAAAATGAAAACAAACCATGGCAGAGATAAAAATCTGCACAATATAGCTAGCACTGGTTGGAATGTGTTTCTTTCTTTGCACCAGAAAACCCGACTGAGGCTTATTTTTGAATGCTGGAATGGAGGTCTGACTTATCTGGTCTCGATGGTGCTCCAAGTAATCTAATACCCGCTGAGACGGAGCGAGAGAGTGAGAGCATGCGGTCTTTCTTAACTCAAGGTGTCAGCGTAATGCCATCTCTCCCAGCCCACATTCGTTTCTGACACCCGACCGTCATCGGATCCCAAACAGAACCTGTATTCGTTGTTAAAGATGATACGGTTCCAGTCCGTAGCAGTCCAGGTTTCTCGTTCCACAACATTTCCATTGGATTAAAGTCAGGACTTTGGCTTGGCCATTCCAAAACATGAACCACTCTTTGGCAGAATGACTTGTGTGCTTAGGGTCGCTGTCTTGCTGCATGACACAACTTCTTTTGAGATTCAGTTCATGGACAGATGTCCTGACATTTTCCTTTAGAATTCTCTGATATCATTCAGAATTCATTGTTCCATCAGTGATGGCAAACCATCCTGCCCAGATGCAGCAAAACAGGCCCAAACCATGATACTACCACCACCATGTTTCACAGATGGGATAAGGTTCTTATGCAGTGTTTTCCTTTCTCCAAACATAACGCTTTTCTTTTAAACCAAAAAGTTATATTTTGGTCTTATTGTCCACACAACATTCTTCCAATAGCCTTCTGGCTCATCCACGTGATCTTTAGCAAACTGCAGATGAGCAGCAATGTTCTTTTTGGAGAGCAGTGGCTTTCTCCTTGCAGCCATGCCATGCACACCATTGTTGTTCAGTGTTCTTCTGATGGTGGACTCATGAAACATTAACATTAGCCAAGGTGAGAGAGGCCTTCAGTTGCTTTTAGAAGTTGCTCTGGGGTTCTTTGTGACCTCGCCAACTCTTACACTCCTTGCTCTTGGAGTGATCTTTGTTGGTCGACCACTCCTGGGGAGGGTAACAATGGTCTTGGATTTCCTCCATTTGTACACAATCTGTCTGACTGTGGATTGGTGGAGTCCAAACTCTTTAGAGATGGTTTTGTAACCTTTTCCAGCCTGATGAGGACCAACAACTTTTCTTATGAGGTCCTCAGAAATCTCCTTTGTTCATACCATGATACACTTCCACAAACATGTGCTGTGAAGAGCAGACTTTGATAGAACCCTGTTCTTTAAATAAAAAAGGGTGCCCCCTCACACCTGATTGGCATCCCATTGATTGAAAACACCTGACTCTAATTTCACCTTCAAATTAACTGTTAATCCTAGAGGTTCACATACTTTTGCCACTCACTAATATGTAATATTGGATCATTTTCCTCAACCAGTAAATGACCAAGTATAATAATTTTATCTCATTTGTTTAACTGGGTTCTCTTTATCTACTTTTAGGACTTATGTTAAAGCCTGATGATGTTTTAGGTCATATTTATGCAGAAATATACAAAATTCTAAAGGGTTCACAAACTTTTAAGCACCACTGTACATTACCCAGTTGTAGTCTCTCAGAGCTTATTTATAGGGCAGCGCTTTAGATAGGAGAAGCACTTTTATGCCCTCTTGTAGCAAGACTCAGGTTCTACTTAGACCACATCTGTAATCACTTACATATCGAGACAGAACTGCATGCTGAGTTTTGCAGTGATTAACATGTCTGTCTTTGTGTCTGTTTTTGTTGTTGGTCAATGAGTATATTTTTGGCTCGGTATGTCAAACCTCGGTTCGAGTCCCAGTGTTTTGCTCGACCTCTACTGCAGCTCTGCCATGCAAACCATTGCACCATTGATGGTGGACTCGTGAACATTAACGCTAACCGATGTGAGAGACCTTTAGCTGCTTAGGAGTTACCCTGGCTTCCTTTTTTATCACCTACCTTGATCTTGGAGTGATCTCTGTCGGTTGTCCACTCCTGGGGAGGGTAACGACGGCCTTGAACAACTTCCACTTAAACCCAGACTGTCTGACTATGTACTGGTGGGGTTCAAACTGTTTAGAGATGGTTGTATAACCTTACCCCCTGAATTCGTACCATGACACTTCCACAAACGTGTTGTGAAGATTAGACTCCGACAGAGCCCTGTTCATACTCCTTTTGAATTTCCTCATTGAGTGGATTACCCCCTTGGATTGTGATTGCCTACAACTTTTCTGGCTATTGTGTGTTTTGACCTTTACTTTTGATCCTGTACTTGCCTTCATCTGAGCAAATGATAACCCTCTGGTAGACGTTTTCGCAGCTGAAAATTGTGAAGCATTGCACAGATGACGGCTCTATGGGCGTAAACTGATACGACACTGATTATGGGCTAGATTATAGTCACAGGCAAGAAGGGCTCTACTTTGGTACGACAGCTTGTTACCATCCTCTTATGACTTTGGTATCATCTTTGACCCCGAAAAAGTCTCGATGACCACCTCCTCGAAACGAGCCTAGCCTGCAGCACTGGAAAAGTTAATTTATCCTGGTCACACAGTCCCCCACCCTCCAAATTTTCCATTAAGCTCCCACTATACTCCCATGGCTGGCACTCACCACCCTCACAACCCCAATTTCATTTAGCCGAGTGCATTTTAGAGCCGGGAGACAAAGGTAACCTTTGTGCGAAGTTCTTCTCTTCTGAGGTGTCAGAACTCAGGACCCGTTCATAGTATTTTATGTAGTTGATCTATCGGCTAGAAGCAAGCGCTTGTTAAAGAAGCTTTACAGGTATGTTTCATGTTTCTCCTTATACTATATTTTATTACATTTGTCCAAAAGCAAGATGGTGCATTACCTACAACCCCAAATCAGCCATCTGGGACCCCATTTGGTGATCGGATTCCTCAGAGATCCTTGTATCAGTACAACCCGAAGCATATTCTATTTAAATCTTTAATTTGGACGGAATGCCGGCCAATTACATGGCATCATTCTCAATGGCACCTAGGGGTGAGATAGAGTAGCCAATCCAGCATGTTTCTGGCAGATCACAGGAAGCCAGTGTATTAGAAAACAAATATGGAACATAGATAGATGGGTGGAACACCCAAGAGGAACTGAATTGGATCCAACAGTTTGGCTACTCTTCTTACTTATACTCCTAGACTTGGAGGCACCATATCAGCTCAACCTTCAGTAATGCCCCATCTATAGTAATAGATGCTTTAGGAGACTGTTACCTGTTGGTCATGGCCTTTCACAGAGCAAGCATAAGCATGGATTTTGCAGAGCACATTCTATCTGACCGACGTTTTTTACTGGGAGGCACGAGTGAAAGGAATTGCGTAGTCAACATATCGCCCGCAGGCCAGGTTGCATGTGGGATGACTAACACAGGAAATTGGAAGATTTCTCAGATCCTACAGCTGCAGCAGTCAGCAGGAGTGGAGCAACTTTCTGCCTTGGGCAACGTACATCCAAAATTTATTGACTCTCTGCCTCTTCAGAAGTAATTTCAGGGAGCGCAGGTTTCTGCTCTGTGGCTCCCCTCGGTTCGGCGAAACATACCAAGTACCTCCTGGCCGATCATGAGACGTGGTGGGTGCCAACAAACGTGTGAGAGAAATTATGTTTAGAAACAGCGTGCCTCAAAGAAAGATCGGAAGGAATTTGCTTGCATATTTCTCTCCTAACCTTTTCTGATTTTGCATTGTCTTGTGGAAAAATGCACGAAGGTCCCTGAAAAGGATGTCGTCTTGAAGGGCATCTCATGTTGCTCTAAACCCTCAGTGTACTTTTCTGCATTAATGCTGCATCACAGAAGTGCAAATGACCTTTACCAAGGGCACTGACCTGACCCTATACCATGAGAGAGCCTGGCTTTTGGTCAGGAGCACATGGCATCAAATTCTTACAAAAATAAAAGGTCTGTTATGCTAATGGGTCTGAGCACAATCCCTGTTCCCACTGTGTGATGGTCCATCCCAGATGCCTCCGAGCCCAGAGAAGTCGACGCCGCTTCTGGACATGGTTAACAAAAGGCTTCTTTTTGTGCACAGTAACGTTTTAAGTGGCATTTGTGAATGTAACTCTGTATTGTAGAGCTTGATAAGGTTTGATAAAGTAATCCCTTGCCCATGTGGTTCTATCAGCTACTGATGAATGATGGTTCTTGATACAGTGCCGTCTGAGGAATCGGAGATAACCCCTCTGCAGTTTAGGCACTGAGGCACTGAAAGCACTTTAAGCTTTGAAATTCCTCCAGATTCCTGGAATCGTTTAATGATATTATGCACTTTAGAGGATGAAATATGGGAATCCTTTTCGATCTTTATTTGAGGAATGTTTTTCAGTCATTTTCTCACACATTTGTTGAATAACTGGAGATCCTCTGCCCATCTTTGCTCCTCAAATACTGCTTGTGGACCAAATAATGATTGCCAAACCTTCTATAGCACTACAATATGCAGTTACATTCACAAATGGCACTTAAAATGTTGCTGTGCTTAAAAAGAAGCCTCAAGTTAACCACATACAGAAGCAGTGTCGACTTCTCCGGGTTTGTAGGCAGCTGGGATGGACCATCACACAGTATTGTGGTTAATCACCTGTTTGAACACACCTTTACCTCATGGGCCCTAAATTGCCCCATCCCAACTTTTTTTGGGAATGCGTTGCAGGCCTGCGATGCAGGAATGGATGTTTATTAATATGTTTATTAAAAAAAACATGAAATATCTCAGGTTCAAAGCAAACCTAGGACACCCTGCCTTTTTTACTTTGCATTTTCCATACTGTCCAGGAACGTGACTCATCCGAGGTACTGGAAGTCGGTGCTATATATAATCTGAACCTTTCAGTATTTCCATCTCCCTAAGGGCAACTGAGCTAAAATAAGCCTCATTTGAATAGGCCTTTGAATAAACAGCTCATATTCAGGCAGGATTCTGAATGTAATTAGCACCGTGGTTGCTGTTTTATGTTATTTTATGGGGTTTTTTTTGCACCGTCTTGAGGGATTTTCTTCGATGAAGAAACACACTCTGACAGACATCGCTCGAATATAATCTCACGCTTTTGCACGGGTTAAAGCCAGACATGATATTTCAAGGTCACCGTCTTGTTCACGTTTTGCTTCCTAAAGGACTCGCGATGGAATTAACCAACCTAATTATTTCATTATGCGTCGCCGGCGACTGGAGTCACCTGAGGAACACTAGACGTTATTATTCTGTCTCTCGCTTTCACTCGCCTGTCTCCGTCACTCTCCTCTCACTCTTTCACTCTATCAGCACACATTACACCCCCCCACCTCCCACCCGACCAAAACCTTCCCCGGAGGCAAAGATTTGGCTTGGATGTAGCAAAGCAACTGCAGGACTTGAATCTGAGAAATGAGATTCTCGATCCGTCTGCCATGTGCTCAGTATTCCCCCGATCACAGAGCATGCATTTTAGAGAACTCTTCACACCCCCTTTGCTTTCTCTCTTTCTCTTTTTCTCCTTCTCTCTCTTTCCAAAATCTCTTTCCTGCACTCTCTCTCTCTCTCTCTCTCTCTCTCTCTCTCTCTCTGTATTTTTAGTATTTGGTGAGTAGGCGTCGTGCTCTTATGAATTTTCATGGCTTCGTCGCTGTGTAGGCAGAGCGCGCTCTTCTGGCAAAAGCTCAGATCTGCTCACTCGTGTACGGCCTTGCGTTGCGGGCTTTAAGGGGCATTGACTCGTGTAGTACTAGCCTACACATGGGGAGTATACTCATACACTCGTTACCTCTTTGACAATCTACCAAAGGCCCACACAAGGTCAAATTGTGTTTGTACATATGTTTGGTCCTCAAAAAAAAATGGACCAAGTACCCCAAACAACTGTTCTTCCCTTTTATCTATAACACACACACACACACACACACACACACACACACACACCGACACACACACACACACCCACACCACACTTCAAAAAGCAAGGATTTCAAGTTCATGCCATTTGCCATGTAAATGCGGTAATAATCGCCTTACAAAAACCAACAATCTGTCCTGAGACCTTGACATTTCTTTTCCATCCAGGCCGCATCCAACCATGGGCGTAGAGTGTTTTTTGTTTACTTTACCGATGGTCAAAACTCCCCCCGAATGCAAAATTCAGAATAATAAGTGTCTACAGCACGGAAAGGGAACAATATGTCCACTTCGGGGCGCACATCGGTTATGATAATGCAGCATGAGCATGTACATGCCAAATTGCCCTGTTGTTTTGCCCGTGATTTGAAATTGCCTCATGATCCTTCATGGTGAGGAGAATCCCTCGTCTGCAGACCCCCTAAAAGCATCTGGTGGGGGGAACACGGGCAAAGACAGCAGTGGGGCTCAACCCTAAGAATGGTACATCAGACATGCAGATGGAACGCAAGCCTGGAATCAACCAATGAGGAGGGGGCACCTTGTACATAGGCAATGAGTACATAGGCAATGAGCCCACTAGGCTCAGTTATTTGTAAACATGGCATTAGTTTCCACTGCTATGCAGATGATTCACAGCTGTACATATCAGCCAAACCTAATGACAGCCTTGCAATCAACAAAATTGAGGACTGTGTAAAGGAAATAAAAGATTGGATGTTATTTAATTTTCTCTTACTTAACTCAGATAAAACTGAGGTTCTATTAGTGGGACCCAAGGCTGTGAGAGACAGGTTGGCTACATCTATCCTAAATCTAGATGGCTGTCCAGTATTGCCCAGTCCATCTGTAAAAAACTTTGGGGTCACATTTGATTCAGATCTCTCCTTTGATGCTCACATTAGCAGGATCACTCGAATTGCTTTCTTTCAAAAACGTAATATTGCTAAACTTAGAAATAGCCTCACTTTTAACGATGCAGAGAAACTTGTTCATGCGTTTATAACCTCAAGGTTGGATTACTGTAATGCCTTACTTATTGGATGCTCTAGTAAATCTATAAATAAATTTCAGTTAGTTCAGAATGCAGCTGCCCGAGTGCTAACTCGAACTAGAAAATTTGATCATATCACTCCTGTTCTATCATCACTGCACTGGTTACCAGTTAAATTCCGCATCGATTACAAAATATTCTTATAACTTATAAAGCTCTACATGGCCTGGCCCCACATTATCTGAGTGAACTCTTAGAGTTTTACAATCCAGCTCGTCTACTTCGTTCGCAGGGTACAGGACTTTTTTTAGTTTCTAGAATTAAAAAAGTCACAGCAGGGGGAAAGGCTTTCTCATACATGGCCCCCCAACTATGGAATAAACTACCCACTTTAGTTCAAGACTCAGAAACTCTCCAAAATTTTAAGTCTAGGCTAAAGACATACTTATTTACGCAGGCATTTGACTAGATTTATACTGGGATGCATGGCTTGGGTCACTGAGGCCGGAGTCTGGAGTCATGTCTGGCCTGCCTGCCTTGTCCATTAGCCGGGAGTGTCGAGTGGGCGGTCTGGCTGAACTGGGCTTCAGTCTTCTTGATCTTGACTTGTGCATCCTTGCCTTGGACTAAGGGCAGAGCTGGGGGTTCACAGTCAAAGAGTGTGTGATGGTGATCAGAGACGTTGGGTTGCTGTTTTCGCCTCCCGTGGGGTTGCCAATGTCTCATGTGATCTTGGCTGGTTACCTACCAGTTCTCCTCTTTCTAGCTATGCTGCTATAGCAATTTGCTGCCGGGGTCTCATGCTAAACACATGGCTCATGCATTTCGCACTTCACCGCCTTCTTTTTCCCCACTTTGGTTCGCCTGTTTCTCATGTCTACACATTGCATCAGTGATTGTTAATAGACACTGTGCTCTTAATCAATAACTAATTACATTTTCTGTTTTCTCTCAGAGCTGTGTTCCAGTACCAGTTCCAGCCTCACACATGATGTTCATCCGCTTCAGCTTCACTCAAGCTGCTTCCGTCATCAGCTCCAGCCCCACCATACCCGGGCCACTTAATGCCGATGTGCATACTGCACATTTTATTCGAACTTTGACTCCATGACTTTAGTTTCGCTCTTAGATTTATCATCTACGCCGCCCAAGGAGGTTGGGTCCCTTTTTGAGTCTTGGTCCTCCCAAGGTTTCTTTCTATAACACTCAGGGAGTTTTTCCTTGCCACTGTCGCCCTAGGCTTGCTCAATTTGGGATTGGACGTAATTATTAGGAGATAGTTGCTTTGAGACAATGCTCCATTGTAAAAGGCGCTATATAAATAAATATGACTTGACTTGACTCGACAATGGAAGGGGTTGTGACAAGACTTGGCAAAACTCGGCATGCAGTTCTGTCTCGGGAAGACATGTAAATGATTACCGATGTGGTCTGATTAGACGCTGGATCTTGCCACAAGAGGGAATATAAGTGCTACCCCTGTAGTGCTAACCATAGGTGGACTGGTTTCTCACTAGTTTCCTCTCAAGGTTTCTTTGTCTCAAGTAGCTTTTCCTCACCACTGTACCCCCTGTCTGCTCATTTGGGGTCCGGAATCCAAAGTAAAGCTGCTTTGCATTAGCGTGTGTCTTTAAATCCTCTATATGAACCAAACAGCTCAGCCTTGGTTTTATCTTTCTGTCTCCGCTCCGTCTCATCACCTCATTCTTAGCTACTTCACTACATGCCAGGACCGCAGCATCTCTGGAGACGAGCGAGAATGAGGCGAGCATGCGGACGGGGGGGAAGCGTCTCCGGCTCGCCTAAGCTGCAGAGGCGTTTGGCCCTTTGATGCGCATTGAAATGCAAATGATAAATATAATTCAGAAGTCGAGAGGGAGCGAGGCAAAAATGGGCAAAAAAGGAAGTGGAGACAAACTGGATGTGAATGGGATGGAGCAAGAGCCAGAGGCCGTGTAAGAAAAACGACATGGGCGCACTAAGATCGCAATAATTAACGGAAGCGTTCCTCATAATGTACGATATTGACAATAAAACATAATGAAGACGGAGGTTTGCCTTAAGGAACAGATGACATTAGGAAATTACGAGCATGAGTTAATGGCACAATTAGGCAGAACATGCGTTTGTTTTCATTTGCGCTTTGATGGAACCACAATAAACTGCACGTACGAAGGTAAATATTAAGTGCATTTTCGCCAGCTGTTAATCAAGAGGGGTACAAGCGGTGGAGATCGGCACTCCAGAAATTCTTCTAAAGCTTTAATGATCTTTAATAATAATCTGGTCATTAATGAGGTATATTGGAAGGTGCCTCAATTCATCCTGTTGTTCATGAAATAACTCTTTGATTTTTTCAGTATGTCTATCATGTGGGAACACCCCTGGACCGAACAGTCCTATCAGGGTGTAATGGGGATTCAGGAACAGGTGGAATTGGAATGCTTGCCAGCTTGAAACAAAACGAACAACGTAAACCGCTGTGGCACGCCAGTCTGGTGATGTGAGATTTGATTTGTGTTTTGAGAAACCGAGGAGTCTCGCACGTCTCATAAGTCTAACAAGAACTCTTTCCAGTCTGGCCAACGTCCAAGGTGCTGGCCTGACAAGAACTCTTGTCAGTGGGTTCTGTACCAGGCTCCTGAGTGTTGGCCTGACAAGAATTCTCACCACTGGGTTCTGTACCATCTTCCAGGGTGATGGTCTGCCAATAACTCTTGTTGCTGGGTTCTAGACCAGCTTCCAGGGTGATGGCCTGGCGATTATTCTAATCATTGGGTTCTATACCAGCTTTCACCACTGGGTTCTGTAACAGCTAGCAGAGTGCTGGCCTCACTAGGATTCTCACCACTGGGTTCTGTTCTGTACATTTTCCGTTCTGTAGGTGTTGTACTGGCAATTACCCTTTACTGTAGGATCTGTGCCAGTTTCCAGGGTGATGGCCTTACAAGAACTCTTACAACTGGGTTCTGGTCCAACTTCCAAGGTGTTGGCCTGAATAGGATTCTCACCACTGGATTCTACACCAGATTACAGGGTGTTGGCCTGGCAATAACCCTTGCCACTGAGTTCTGATCCAGCTTCCAAGTTGCTTGCCTAGTTATTACCTGTGCCACTGTATTCTGAACAAGGTTAAACGGCATTGGCTTGGTGAATACCCTTTCATTGGGTTCTGTACCAGCTCCCAAGGTGTTGGCCTGGTGATTGCCAAGTGACAAGTGTTCTTGCTATGTTAATTGCTTGGATGATGACCTGACAATAACATTTCCCACTATGTTCTGTACCAGCTTTCAGAGTGTTGACCCCACAAGGATTCTCACCACTGGGTTCTGGACCAGCCGCAAGGGTCATGGCCTTACAAGAACTCTTGTCACTGGGTCCTCCTTGAGCTTTCAGGGCGTTGGCCTGGTAGTTACCCTTGCCATTGTGTTCTATACCAGCTTCCAAGGTGCTGGCCTGACTAGGACTTTCACCACTGAGTTCTGGACTAGCTATCACTGTGTTTGCCTGGTGTTTTTGGTTTTAGGTTTCAAAGGTGATGACCTGGCAGTTGCTCTAGCCACTGAGTTCTGTACCAGCTTTCAAGGTGTTGCTCTGACTAGGATTCTCTCCACTGTGTTCCAGACCAGGTTTCAAGGTGTCAGTTGGACATGTACTCTTGTCACTGGGTTCTAAACCAGATTCCAAGGTGTTGGGATGACAAAAACCTCTTGTTACTGTGTTCTGTATCAGCGTCTAGAGCGCTGACCTGACTAGGGCTCCCACCAATGGGTTTTTGGACCAGCTTCCAGTTTAATGGCCTGCCAAGATCTCTTGTCACTGTGTTCTAGACCAGATTCCAAGTGGTTGAAATAATATAGATGATCTCGCCACTGGGTTTCTGCATTCTGTAAGTTTCCACCTTGTCCAGAGGCCTCTGGGTCTAAGAGTCTCTGCGTCATGGGCTAATGGGCTGGCCCTATGTGACAGTATGGGAAATGACCACACTATGGACTTGTGTAGCTGAAAGTGAACCAATGTCTAAATTTGTGCTCATAAATAATAAAGTCTCTTCATACTTTAGTCTTATTGACGTCAGATTCCATGTGAGGTGCGGAATTCCCATGGCGTGGCCTGTCGAAACTGCATTGACGTTTTTATTGTCTGCGTATTAATTAATTGTATCCGGAGCGGTGGCTCTGCAGCACTGCTTGTAGTCTGGTAACGACACTCTCGGGACAGACTGTGAACGATTCGGAGTGGACGTTTAGGTGCGAAGTGTAAGTGTAGGAAAAGAAACGAATGAGAATTAGGAGCCTCTGGGGATGTGGAAAACACAATGTAGGGAGAGCAAACAAAACTGGCCAGGACTGAATTTCGAAGTCGAGTTCTGCTGTAATCCCTAGCTAGAGGTCGCCTGGCCTTGTCGATGGTCACCATTGGTGGGTTCCCGAGCCTCAGCTCTCCTCAGTGCTGATCTAATTCACAAAAACCGCTGTGAAAACTGTCAGACCACCAACCAACATGGTTTTTCTCCATTTACTGTGTGGAGATTAAATCGGTAGAGTCTCGGTGTGAAAACAGAGGAAGAGGTGTTAGCCAAACGGCAGAAGCCTGCAAGCCTTCCTTTCTTCCTCCCACATGGCAGGAGAAAATAAAACCGCCGTTAATGACCTACAGAGGTGCTTGAAAGTTTGTGAACCCTTTAGAATTTTCAATATTTCTGCATGAATATGACATAAAACCATCATCAGATTTTCACACAAGTCCTAAAAGTAGATAAAGAGAACCCAGTTACACAAATGAGACAAAAATTATACTTGGGCATTTATTTATTTAAAATAAATGATCCAATATTACATATTAGTGAGTGGCAAAAGTATGTGTGAACCTATCTAGGATTAGGCAGTTAATTTGAAGGTGAAAAATTAGAGTCAGGTGTTTCAATCAATGGAAAAATGACAATCAGGGCACCCTGCTTTATTTAAAGAACACATGTGTTTGTGGAAGTGTATCATGGTATGGAACAAAGGAGATTTTCTGAGGACCTCAGAAAGAGTTGTTGATGCTCATCAGGCTGGAAAAGGGGTTACAGAACCATCTCTAAAAGAGTTTGGACTCCACCAATCCACAGTCAGACAGATTGTGTACAAAATGGAGGAAATCCAAGACCATTGTTTTGTTCCCCTCCCAGGAAGTGGCGACCAACAAAGATCACTCCAAGAGCAAAGGCGTGTAATAATTGGTGAGGTCACAAAACAAAGGACCCCACGGTAACTTCTTAAGCAACTGAAGGCCTTAATGTTCATGAGTCCAAAATCAGAGAAGGAACACTAAACAGGCAATGGTGTGCATGGCAGGGCTGCAAGGAGAAAGCCACTGCTCTCCAAAAAGACATTGCTGCTCGTCTGCAGTTTGGCTAAAGAATCACGTGGACGCAGCCAGAAGGCTATTGGAAGAATGTTTTGTGGACGGATGATGAGACCAAATAGAACTTTTTGTTTAAAAGAAAAGCGTTATGTTTGGAGAAAGGAAAACACTGCATTCCAGCATAAGAACCTTATCCCATCTGTGAAACATGGTTGGTGGTAGTATCATGGTTTGGACCTGTTTTGCTGCCATCTGGGCAGGACGGCTTGCCATCATTGATGGAGCCAATGAATTCTGAATGATATCAGAGAATTCTAGAGAAAAAAATGTCAGGACATCTGTCCATGGAACTGAATCTCAAGAGAAGGTGGGTCATGCAGCAAGACAGCGACCCTAAGCACACAAAGCCCGTTCTACCAAAGAATGGTTACAGAAGAATAAACGTACATGTTTTGGAATGGCCAAAGTCAAAGTCCTGACCTTAATCCAATGGAAATGTTGTGGAAGGACCTGAATGTGAGCAGCTAATGTGAGGAAACCCACCAACATCCCAGAGCTGAAGCTGTTCTGTACGGAGGAATGGGCTAAAATTCCTCCAAGCCGGTGTGCAGGACTGATCAACAGCTACAGGAAACGTTTAGCTGCAGTTATTGCTGCACAGGGGGGTCACACCAGATACTGAAAGCAGAGGGTCACATACTTTTGTCACTCAACAATATGTAATATTGGATCATTTTCCTCAATAAATAAATGTAATAAAGTATAATATTTTTGTCTCATTTCTTTAACTGGGTTCTATTTATCTACTTTTAGGTCATATTTATGCAGAAATATAGAAAATTCTAAGGGGTTCACAAACTTTCAAGAACCACTGTATATATCAGAGTGCATGTACAGAAAGGGTGCTGCTAATGAATCCTGCAACTCATTCCAAAAAAGGGATGGGGCAATTTAGGGCTAGTGATTGGAAAAAAGAACCTAAACAATGGCGGGATTTCAGACAGGTGCTGCAAATTCATGGACCAGGACAGGCAAGGCTAAATCTGGGACAAACTTTAAATACTCTGTGTAGTTTTAGTGCTGTGACAGCAGGCGCTTTTTAATAACGGCAAAAAGTGTTGGAAGCACTCTTTGTTAGCTCACAGTCCCAGGACAGCCATAACGCTGTTTCAGAGAGGTGTTTAAAAGCTCCTCAGTTAGACCTCTTTAAGCAAGTTTGGGACTGGGATTGGAAATTGGTCTTTGGAGAGATAAAGTCTGTCCCTTGTTTTTTTTAAATGAGAAAACCTCTCTTCTACGCCGTACACTTTATTCATCATTTATTGTTAGACCATGAGTGAAGGATTGAGGTTTTTTTTTTTTGAGGCCTGAAAAATGTAAACCCGCTTCAGTCCCAGGCAGCCCGGTCAAGTCGTTCCAGCCTCGTGACAACCTGTATTTCGAACGAGAATCGAGAAAAATAAAAATCACACCGAGAGAATATGAAGCCGTTATTTTTCCATATTCACTGTGAAAACACGTACTCCCGTTTCACGTCGGAAAAAAAAAGAAAATGAAAAGGAAACAAAGTCCGACCATAGAGAAGATTAACATGCTGCTGTTTTCTTTTCGTGTGTGCACATACGCGATCGGATCACACCGAGAAATTAATGCCACGTATTTTACAGTCGATAAATGAAAGCAGAACCGATAAGAAAAAAAGAGATTCAACCTAGGAAACCTCATACGTAAAAGTTCATATTGCAACCTGATATTGTGCATATCGCTTGGATGAACGTATTCTGAAAACACCCCCCCCCCCCACCACCACCACCACCAAAAAAATATATATCGGTGACGGTAATGACATATATGGGTGGATGTTTGTGTGTTTTTTTAAAACTCTACAGGAAGTTCTCTGTGGTCCCGCAGTGCAGTAAGTGACATCATTAGTGTGTGTCTTTTTGGCCACATTTCGCGCCTTTCTTCACCTTTGCTTTTCGTGACAAGTATCGTACAGCACCCGACTGGTTTTAGATATTTGGCAGTGTATAAAACGGTGTAAAAATTTACTCATGTATGATTTTATTCCTAGACATCTATAGAAATAACCTCGGTCTAATAAGAAAAGTCCGTAGCGACATTGCCTCGGAGAAGCGGACACCTGTCCCGCTCGCATTTGGCATGCAGGTGCTTTCATACGGAGGGGGCAATTCAAACCGTTGCTTGGGGTTAATCCTACGGGGTTATGTCCAGACACGAACGATTCTACAGTAACGAGGCCTGCGTCCCCAGATGCACCAGTTTAAACAGAGTCAAACCTGGATAGGAGGCTTTACAGCTTGTTGTCACTATTTTACACCTTGTGACGTGTTTAAAATAAATCCGATATACAGTTGGGCGTGTGATTGGGGGCGTCTTTTGGTTGCCTGGCTGGCGACGTGGGACGGGAAACTCTTCGGAGCTGCCCCATGACTTCCAGCCGTTAATCGACACGCTGACGGTTTTTGTGGAAGACCCAGAGCTGCTGCTCTGACTGGAGGGGAAGGAGAGAAGGAACTCAAGAGTTACCGAAAAAAATCAGGAAAGAAAACATATTTCCAGAGCGTTTTTTTCCCTCCTGGTTGGAAAATCCAGCAAGCTGTCTTTGAGACCGCGTGCCCATTCCTATGCTTTGTACAGTGCATGTCATTGTTTTCGGTCCCTCTCTTTCAGACGTCTGACTCGATGCTGGGCATCCTCTTGTAGACACGCCTCGCACCGCCAGCGCTCAATGCTCTGGGGGCTGGGAAGGTGCCGATTAAAGGAGGGGCTACATAAGGCATGACATGCTCGGGGTAAAAGAGGTCAGGGGTTGTTACTCCCAAGCCGAGCCCCTTGCCGTCGACAACCGGACTTAATGTAAGCGGCACCAGCTGTTTATAAATGTCCGTGGAGCTACGCCCGTGAGCCAGGCGCTGGTCGTCGCGCAGCGTTTGCAAAAAAGGGTTCTCCGTTGGACGGGCTGGGTACATTGACTTGCTGCGTCGGCCGATGCCCAGGCCGCTAACTCCGACTCCGGCGAGCGTGTGGTTAAGGAGCATTGACTGGCTCTTCGGGGGCTTGTCTGGAATCAGGGTGGAGGCATGCAGATACGGAGTGCTGTCTTGGAGGCTCACCCGCCGTGATGGGTTCTTCTGGGGCAAATTCTCATAGGAGTGCTGCCGAGGCACATAAACCCCCTCGTTCTGATAGTGGCTAATAAGCCCGTCGCCTTCTTGGTCGCTCTGAGGAAGGTAGGCTGTGAAGGAAGCATCGGGATGTGGCAGAAATGCACAGAAGCTCCTGTCTACGCTCCCGCCCCTAATGGGATGGAAGTTGGGGTGCAGGAACTGATCCTCGCTGATGTCGTACAGGTTGGCAGAGTGCAGGCAGGCCTCACAGCGGTACTGAGGAGGCCGCATGGTGTAAAGCCCAGAATAGCTGGAGAACTTGGAAAGGCAGCTACGGCAGTGGGTTTGTCGGTGGTCCTGGGAATTCCCCCCGGGACTGAGCACTACCCCGCCAGGCTTGCAGTACGTATTGTATTTCTTCTCCTTTGACACTGCGGTGGCATTCTGCATGACATCTGGCTCGTGAGTCTGAGAGAGCAGGGTACTGTTGAGCTGGATGATCGGCTGCTGCTGCTGCTGCTGCTGCTGCTCCGATGAGGACGGCGGGCGATGCTTATTGTCCCTGTGCTCACTGAACAAATCTGGGTAATGCAGACCGTGCTCCTGGTCGATGGAATCGATCGTGTAGATCTGACTGCCCTGGCTGCTCTGGGAGAAGATCTGACCGCTGTGGTTACTCTTCTGGCTGGCCTGGCTGTGCACTGCCGACAGCTCGACGTCGCTCATGTCCCTAGGCAGGCGGTTGCGCTTCCGGAGCGTCTCTTTAACCTTGTGCTGCTTCTGTAGGTCCACGTGGCCAGAGCAATCCGACATGTCTGAACGCACGGGCACGTCCTCGGGCAAGTATCGCTGGCTCTTCATGGTCGCGTGGGACTCGAACACTGGGGCTGCGGAAGGTGGTGAATCGCCTGTAGGTCCCGGATTTTGTCGCAGGGTCTCCACAGACTTCTTCCAGAGGGCACGGGATTTGGAGGCAGAAGGTAACGAGGTGTCCCCGCCGCCTACAGTGCCACCACTGCTGGTCACAACGGACTGGGTGTCAGCTATGGCCAGAGCCCGCTGGCCAGGCAGAAGGGCATTATTAAGAGGCTCCTTGTGGCGGTTGGCAAGCATGGGGTTTGTGTTGTTGTAGATGGCATCTTTTGGAGGGAGGCTGTTCCCTTTGTTCCCGGTCATTAGCTCCATCAGTCCAGTGTTGTGTGGGAGGATGCTGGCGACCGGACGCTTGGGCGAGGTCACCCCCAGGGTGGTGATCTCTTTGGCTGTTTTCAGCAGGTGCAGCATGTTGGCCTGAGGGCTGAAATCCAGCTCAGGAAGCTTCTTCATCTCAATGTGAACTCCGTGAATGCAACTCCAGATGCCCTAGACGTGGATGGAAACGCAAAAGCAATTAAACGGAAGTCACCCGTAGGGTTCATTTTGTACAAGGTAGACCGGATTCATTACCCTGCTTATTGTAAAGAGAAGTCCAGGCCGTCCGGAGCATAGGCCAGTGAAGCAGTAACGAAGGCGCCAGTAAAAGAGGTGCTCCCAGCAGAAGGTGAGCAACGAGAGAGCCATGGCAGCTGCCAGCATGTAGAACACCCCAGCCATGTTGTCCACATCTAGCTGACTGCTCATCACTTCGTTCTTTTCGTTATGACAGATGCCGGTCAGCCACTGGGCTTCCAGCTCCTCCATCTCACCTAGGAGAGAATAAAAATAAAAATCATACAGTAGTTTTAGGTTTTTTTCCATTTTGGAGTGGAGTAGCTTCCTCCTTGCAACCCTGCCATGCACACCTTTCTTGTTCAGTGCTCTCCTGATGGTGGACTCATGAAAATTAACATTAGCCAGTGTCAGAGACTTTTAGTTGCTTGTTGCTTTAGTTGCTTTACTTACCCTGGGTTGGTTGACCACTGCTGGAGACACAGTCTTGCTAAACATGTGTTTTGGGATCTTTCCACTGCCATGGTGATTGGTGTAACTTAGTAAGGCAACACCTACCTCTAACGCCAGTTCTAACCTTAACCAAAACCAGTAACCAAACCCTCTTTTGGTTTAACACAAAATGATCAAAATGACCTGGTAATAAATGCACTTCCATTATTTGTTAGAGATTTAAAAGACTTTTCGGAATTAAAAGTAGAAATAAATAAATGAGTAAACAATCACAAAAACAGCAATGACCTTACCATCGCCGATGATTCCGAGGATGGCCAGGTCCACTAGGCGCTTCCAGTAGGATCCTTTCTGAAGGGCGATGCCATAACCGGTGGTGGCAAAGATGTAGCCGCTGCCGATGGTCACCAGCTTGCAGCCGTCATCTCGCCCGGCCATGTAGTTCAGCACGGCTGCGTCGTAGATGAACGCGTCCAGTTTGCTGTGCAAACCAATAACAATCCCATTGAGGTAAGCTCACTTAGGATGCTATTTACATTTGATTTAATGGCGGTTGGGGGAAGGGGTGGTGGTGTACAGACAGAGGTACACCCTGGACTGGATGCTAGTCCACTGCAGAGCATGATAGCAGGAGTCCATTACTTGTGTCATGGTTGATAGATCAGCTTTTTTGAAGTGATTTTGTGTTTATTTTCCTATATAGTCTCTTACAAATATTGGTTGTTATATTTGGGTTGCAGGTTTTTGGGGCTTGTTTCTAAGGTATAGTTCCTTACTTGGGCTTTGCTCCCTGATCTAGTCTCTCTCTCCAATATTCTTTCAAGTTGGTTTTGTTTGCTTCTTTCGGACCTCTTTGTCTTGTGGGATCTGGCAACCCTGGTGCGTTTGTGTGGAAGCAAACGCTTCAATGTTAGTTCCCATTTGGACTACAGATTTTTCTAACACCATCGATATGTTTAGATACTTTTTTTGTTCAAGCTTGTTCAAGCTTGTGTCTTTTCGCTGCTTATTTGTACCAAGCTGTAACTGGAGATCATAAGGGTATGTGATTGTCCTATTGTAAGTAGAACTCGCTTGTGTTTTCGGTGGTATGTCCAGTAAACAACCATTTGAGGCAACGATCTGCTTCACAGAACGGAACGTGATTGGTCAACGGAGCACTCTTCTAACTCTTTTTACTCATCTTTACCAAAACTACTTTTGCCATACCCGGTTTTAAGGCTGACCAACGCATCCTGGACTCCAGACTGGTGGTATTTGACCATGTACTGATGCATGTCCGGATAGTTCTTCCTAATGTTTCTCTCAGTGCTGCCATTCGGGACTGTACCAAACCGAAACGGCGGCGAAAAGGAATATGGGCTCTGGAACTGGAAAGAACAAGACAAGTGATTAATAGGGCAATTCCACTGGTTTAACCATTAATAGTGCCAAGAGATACGACATGGCGGGTAAAGAGCAGCATCGTACTTTTCTGTCGCTGAGGCCGGTGACCTGGTCCACAAACTCCTCCTGAATCATGAAGGCAGCCAGGTTGGCAGTGTAGCTGGCCAGGAAGATTACAGCGAAGAAGGCCCACACGGATACGATGAATTTGCTGGTGGTGCCTTTAGGGTTCTGCACCGGCACAGAGTTATTGAACACCAGACCCCACAAAAGCCAGATGGCCTTTCCGATGGTGAAGGATGGACCATGAGGGTCTGTAAAAGAGAGAGGGAAGAGTGAAAGAAGGGGTTTAGGCACACTGCCTTAATGTCAAAAGTAACCCACGGTGCGACTACGAAGCCACCAAGGTCTGAGACAAAAATGCTCACCTTTGGGACGGACCCAGACCCCTGATTCAAGGGGCACTTTAACATCAATAACCATCTTTTTAACAGCAATCTCACCTATCCCAGCTGTTTCTTAAGATGTTGTCTCAAAGCAGCTTTTACGATGGGAGTCTAGACCCCCCCCCCACCATCCCCCCTTCCAGAGGCAACAGTGGCAAGCAACGATTCCTGAGACCAATTACAAATAAATAGTTGCTGGAGAAACATAGGTAACTGGAGACTGGCTACCCCTCCCTGGCTGGAAGGCAACGCCAGGACTCACAGTGGGGGGCGGGGGTGTTTAGGAAAAGACTCCCTGGATGGGACACCAATCCCAACTGTTTCCTCGGATGAGGTCTCAAAGCAGCTCTTCAATGGGAGTGTAGACCCATAGATGCAACAGTGGCTATTTAGTATGCTTTGTTAAACCCAAACTTTATCCACAGACCCCTTTCTGTAGTTGCTTTACCTTTGCCTTGGGCCAAGTTTCTGTTGAAGCCCAGCGGACTGATGAACTCGAACAAGAAGACAGCAATCGCGGTGACGATGAGCAACATGACGAACATCATGACCCAGACGGAAGCGCTGAAGGGTTCTGAGGACAGAGAACAAACGTGACACAAGATACACAGAGACTAAAGGATTTTGCGAGAACAATAAGTTTAGTCGACTACCTAGAAAGGCAGACGGGGACACGGTTCCGTTGCTGCGAGAGACCATGACACTGATGCCCGTCTCGACGAAGGGTACGGAGAAGTCGATGACCTCGGACCTCTCTTCATTGATGGTCAAAGAGCCAACAGCCATCACGGCTTTCTTGTAAACAACCTGCAGAGAAAAGAATAGAGATGAACCGACTAAAGAACAATTTGACCTTGCCTCCATTTGGGGTCGTTCTGTCTTCCAAAAACACGCCATAGGTGGACAGTTTCCTTGCCTCACCTCTCCCACCATGCCATTCCACACGTTATTGATCTTCTTTCCGTGCTTGCCGTTGGTCACCAGGTAAAGGTCGTACGTGAACTTGACGTTCCGGGCGATCTTCTTCAGGATGTCGATACAAAAGCCTTTGCAGCATTGCTTGAGGTAGGAGCCACCGGTGGTATTACTGTAACACACACACCCATATACACGGGCATGCATTATAGACAAGCAGCACAGACACACTCACTAAAAACAGTCACGTTCTGGGGTGACTATCTTGGAAGTTCAAACAGGACGCCGGACCATCGCAGGTACTACTGCTGGAGAACCGGAGGCCACTGGAGAGTGGCTACCCCTCCATTAGACACCTCATCGTGCCTGTGATGCCCACCCTGCCTGGGAGGAAACACCAGGATGCACAGTGGGGGGTAGCTTAGTAATCTGTCTCTATCTGCTTCTCCCGGAGAGGGAAAATGCTCTCTGGATGGGACACCAAAACTGTTTCCTAAGAGATTGTCTCAAAGCAGCTTTTATGCTGGGAGTCTAGACCCCCAGAGGCAACACTAGCAAGGAAACATCTGTGATTAAATTAGGAAGAAACAATTGCTGGAGCACCCAAGGTCACTGGAGACTGACTACCCCTCCCTTAGACACCTAATTGTGCCTGCAAGTGATGCCCACTCTGCCTGGGATGCAACGCCTGTGCCTGTGTTACTGTCACAGCCTCCATACATTTCTCCCAGTTAGGGAAAGTGCTCGCGGGGCTCAGTCAGGAGCTGTGAGAGAGTCTGCGATATCCTGAATGCTGGAAACAAAGACCAGTAGGCGTTTAACTCCAGACAGGAGCCAAAGTCATTTAAGAAGCTATCACCAAAGGAACCTGGGTTTGAACCCCGACAATGCCTTTGGATGCACACACGATTTACCCAAACCCAGTCCCACGATGGACCGGCGTCCCTAACGCGTACACGGATACGCTTTCGTGCCTTACTCTTTGATGTGCTTTCGGCAGGGCACCGAGTTGCGCATGCAGGTCCCGGTCAAAATGTCGACGTCATCCACGATGACGAACGGCTTCTCCTCCAGCGTCACGATGCTCAGGTGGTTCTCGTCGGCCTCCGCATCGCCGAACGAGTTGTAGCGTGGCCAGACAGGGAACTTCAGGATCAACGAGTGGTTCTCCCAGTGGCCCATCTGTGCCACACACACACACACACGCGAGATAATTATGGCGTCGCCTCCTCCCTTTGCCCTCTGCTTGCTGTGAGGCAGTTTAATGTGCATGTGCTGATGTTTTGTAATTGCCCCGTGTCTGCATTATTGTCTGCCTGTGTGTGTCTGTGTGTGTGTAAACTCTTTTAGCACCATCTACTCACACCCCTGCTCCAGCTCAATGCAGTGAGAAGCGATTAGCACCACACTCTTCGCACGCTCACTGCAGGGGAGTCGAGCGAACGTGCCGCTCGTCTAGTGACGCTAGCAAGAAAGCAACGGACGAAAAAAAGCTCGGAGGGACAACATCTCTTTAAAAGAGTGCACCAGTGTGCGAGCAATTGAGGGAGTGAAGGTGTAAAGGGAAGGAAGGAGCGAGGGAACGCCTCAGATTGAGGCTCACGCCGATTAATTTCCGACGCCTTCCCAAACCCTGTTTTGTCTGGAGTTTGCGTGGACATGGCAAAGTTGCGGGTTACTTCATGCTGTCCCAATGGTAATGCTGTAGAAAACAACTCAGGTGTTAAATATGTTACCTTTTCCCACTCTCTCTCCGTGTTGAGCACAATGACCACCAGTTTGGGGTTGACCTGGTAGCCGTCGTCCATGAAGGACAGATCTCTGCCCTCCAGGCTCACGCCCATCATGTACCTGAAACACAAAACGGGATACAGATGAGTGGCATGTAAACACACCCGTGCCGCCCTTTTGAACCTGAATAACTTTTAGCTCAACATCCTAAAAAATTGGGATGATATAGAATGGATGCCGTGTGCTCCGGAGCAAAGACGAAAGGTACAAAAGCCAGGTGGTTTTCTAGGGATGTCCATGCATTTTTCAACAATGCAAAACCACATGCTGCACATTTTACAAAGGCATGGCTGCGAAAGAAGAGGCACAGGCACTGGGCTGACCCGCCTGCAGTCCTGACCTGTCCCCAGTAGAGAATGTGTGGAGAATTTTGAAACTTGGTATCCTTGGTGCCAAAACGAGAATACCAAAAGTGTTACGAGGTTAGCACGTGGAAAAAGCTTTACTGCCCCAACTTGTTTTTAAATGTGTTGCAGAAACGGACGTTCATTAGCAAATGCAATGAGGTCGACCAGAAAAAAAACCACAAACCTTCTTATGTTCATACACACCTAGCCTGAGCATCTAAATTTGGCTCCGTCTGCAGCCTGAGCTACTTCTCGCAGACACCCCGCCCACAACAATTCAGAGACGGAGCGGTCTCAGGAACTAAAACAGAGTCTAACGTTGCGAGGAGATGTTATGGGCTTTCGGCACGCGATGCATCATATTAATTTCAAGGGAACGCTTGTCGCCCATTTGAATGCTCGGGCCGAGGAAAGGCACAGCTCATTCTTCTGCTGACAGAAAGCACAGAACCAAATTTGCACTGAGTCACTGCAGCGCTCGCGGTATTTTCGCATTCGGTTTTCCCCTTGGCCCTCGTGCGCTCCGACGAGGTGGCAGGGTTTTCATTATCGTGACCCTGAACTCTCAAAATCAATTTCCAGGAAAACGCTCGCAGTCGGGCGCTATATCCAATTATCGGATTCGGCAGCGTCCCAGGGGAGGACGGCGGCCGTGCCGGCGGCGAACGGCGTCCTGAACGAGTCAGCATGATTATCCTCACCCCCCCAACACACACACACACACACACACACGCTTTCTGTCTGAGGTCAGAAAGAAGGACTTGTGTCTTATGTTTACCTCTCAGGCCAGTCTGATTTTCTAATGACGAGCTCCCAAAGAGTGACTGTCTATTAACGCAATCTGAGATGTTGCTGCCTCGCCATTTTGCTCGGTAATGACTTGATACGTTGTGAGCGGATATTTACCTGTCCTCATACTACTAATTTAGGATAATATATGAACACTTTAGCCAACAAAAGTGATAAGAGCTCTTGGGCGAGGCAGAAACTCCTGGAGTCCGAGTTAAGACCAAGACAAGGACACATTTAGACATTTAATCGTCGAGTCGAAGTCAAGACCAAGAAATTTAGTAGTGGAGTCCGAGTCAAGACCAAGACTGGGACACTTGGTAAAGCCACTTATTAAAAGACTCGATGTGTACCAGTCTTGGTCTTGACTCAGACTTGACTTTTAAACACTTTGTCTTGATTTAGACTGGCTGTGTCTCAGGTCTCTTTATTGACTTGAACTCAACTATTAAAAGTTTTGGTCTTGACTTGATGGAACTTGAGGTGTCCTGGCCTTGGTCTTGACTCAGACTCGAATACTAAAAGTCTTGGTCTTGATTCATACTTAAATATTAAAAGACTTGGACATGACTATTAAAAGTTTTGGTATTGACTCAGACTTGATGTGTCCTGGTTTCGGTCTTGACTTGGACTTGGCTCGGACTCGACTATTAAAATTTTTGGTCTTGGACTCAAATACTAAAAGTCTTGGTCTTGACTCATACTCGAATACTAAAGGTCTTGGACTTGAATTGGACTCAATGTGTCCCAGTATTGGTCTTGACTCAGACTTGAATACTAAAAGACTTGGTCTTGACTCTATGTGTCTTAGTCTCGGTCTTGACTTGGACTCGACTATTAAAAGTCTTGGACTTGTCTCAGACTCGACTATTATAAATCTTGGTCTTGACTCAGACTTGATGTGTCCTGGTCTTATTCTTGACTAGGACTCGACTATTAAAAGTCTTGGTCTGGAGTCAGACATGATGTGTTCACATTCTGACTCCATGACTTTAGTTCGCTCTTAGATTTATCATCTAAGCCGCCCAAGGAGGTTGGGTCCCTTTTTGAGTCTTGGTCCTCCCAAGGTTTCTTCCTAGAACTAGGGAGTTTTTCCTTGCCACTGTCGCCCTAGGCTTGCTCAATTTGGGATTGGACGTAGTTATTAGGAGATAATCTAAACTTGTAAAGTTGCTTTGAGACAATGCTCCATTGTAAAAGGCGATATATAAATAGGTCTGACTTGACTTGACATGTGTCCCAGTCTCAGTCGTGGCTTGGACTCGACTATTAAATGTCTTGAACTTGACTCGGTTTCGATAACTAAAAGTTTTGGTGTTGACTATTAAATGTTTGGTGTTGATTTTGACTTGATGTGTTCCAGTCTCACTCTAGACTCAGACTCCACTATTAAAAATCTTGGTCTTGACTCGGACTCGACTACTAAATGCCTTGGTCTTGACTCAGACTTGATGTGCCCCAGTCTTGATCTCTTGACTCAGACTTGACTATTAAAAGTCTTGGTCTTGACTCAGACTTGATGTGTCCTGGTCTTGGTCTGTACTTAGACTTGACCTAGTCTTGACCTGGACTCAGCTATTAAAAGTCTTGGACTCAACTCGTACTTGACAACTAAAAGTTTTGGTCTTAACTTGGACCCGTCTATTAAATGTCTTGGTGTTGATTTGAACTCGATGTGTCCCAGTCTGAGTCTAAACTCAGACTCAACTATTAAAAGTCTTGGTCTTGACTTCTACTCAATGTTTCCCAGTCTCAGTCCAGACTCAGACTCCACTTTTAAAAGTTTTGACCTTGACACAATCTCAACATTTAAGAGCTTATGGTCTTCAATGTGTCCTGGTCTTGGTCTCGACTCAGACTCGACTATAAACTCTTAGTTTTGACTCGGAGTCGATGTGTCCCAGTCTCAGTCTTGACCCAGCCTGGTTTGAACTGTAGCCCTGGTTGCCTGCTGACAGGAGTGGCCGCCGGTTTGTTCTTCTGCTGCTGTAGCCCATCTGCTTCAAGGTAGGATGTGTTGTTTGTTAGTAGATGCTCTTCTGCATTCCTTGGTTGTAACGAGTTATTTGAGTTGTTGTCGCCTTTCTATCAGCTCAATCTCTGGCAACAATGAAGCATTTTCACCCGGAGGACGGCCCTCAGTGGATATTTTCTCTTTTCTGCTTGTTAGACTGAGCGCTAGTGTTATATAACGTAATCTATACTTTATATTTTTGCTACAGAAAGGGAGACAGAAATGTTATTAGGAAAGCTTTGCTATGGGCAGAAATGGAAAGAGAACTGTGCCACTGCTACCCTGGCCCAGCTGTGTGTGTGTGTGTTGCAGATGTGAATGCAGTTCATATATCAGCGTTCAGACCAGCAGAAAAACGAGCATTGATTTTGCCCTGCGGCTGAAGGGGGGGCTCTGTTAAACCGGCGTGACAGTCCATGAACCTGCCTCTCTCTCTAATCACGCCTCGTAAAGGCGGCTTCGTATCGTAAATCTTAATATATCGTCATAACACGTAACCTTTACAGCCTCGATAACTCAGACAGACACACGGCTCTAGTGCCAGTTGTGATTATTACCTGAGCTACGACCGCACTTCACCTTATAAACACATTACAAGGTCGGCCCTAAATCTTACAGTCCTGGACCAAAACGAGTCAAGTCCTGTAAGAGCAAGTATGACAGATAAGCCCATTTGGACTCTTGGGTCTTGTCTTGGTCTCGGTCTCAGAGTAAGTTGGAATTGGACTTGGAAATGGTTGTTGAGACCTGCCAAGTCCAGTGTGTCTGTCTGAGATGATGTTAATTACGAACAAAAAAATTTCCTATCATTATTGAAAATCAACAATCCATATTTATCTTCTTTTTATTCTTGTATGATAAAAAAAATCTTAATCTGGTCTTGGTGCCATCTCGGTCCCAGACTTGGCCACTTCAGGCCTTGACTCAGACTCGACTACTAAAAGTCTTGGTCTTGACTCGGACTTGATGTGTCCCGGTCTTGGTCTTGACTCAGATTCGACTACTAAAAGTCTTGGTCTTGACTTTGACTCTATGTGTCCTGGTCTTGATCTTGACCTGGACTCAACTATTAAAAGTCTTTGTATTGACTCGGACTTGATTTGTCCCAGTCTTGGTCTCATTCTTACTCTCTTCCCTTTCAATAGCAACCTTTTAGTGACTGCTTATCTACACACTTTACCTACACTTCTCTTTAGTAGTTCAATCCGAGTTAAGACTGAGACCGGGACACATTGAGTTTGAGTCAAGACCGAGTTTTTTGTAGTCTGAGTCAAGACAGATACTTTTAATAGTCCGAGGCATGATCAAGCCTTTAAATAATCTGACTCAAGACCAAAACTTTTAATAATTGAGTCTGAGTCAAGACCTAGGCCAGAACACTTCTAGTACAAGTCAAGACCAAGATTTGTAGTAGCCAAGTTCGAGTCAAGACCGAAACACATTGATTCAGAGTTATTACCAAGGCTTTTAGCAGTCGTGTCCAAGTCAAACCCTGAGACTGGGTCACATCGAGTCTGAGTCATGACCAAGACTTTTAATAGTCAAGTCTGAATCAAGACCAAGACCTTTAACATCCAAGTCCATTACAAAGACACATTGAGTCAGAGTCAAGACTGAGATATTTAGTAGTCATGTAAGAGTCAAAACCCGAGACTGGGTCACAGCTAGTCTACAGTCAAGACCAAGACTTTTAAAAGTCGAGTCGAGTTTGATAGTCAAGTCTGAGTCAAGACCCATTGAGTCAAAACTGTGTTCTGTTAACAGTCAAAACCGAGACCAGGACACATCAAGTCCGAGTCATGACCAAGACTTTTAATATTTCGAGTCCGAGTCAAGAGTAAGACTGGGACACACCAAGAGCTTTTATAGTCGAGTCCAAGTCATGACCAAGATTTTAGTAATCGAGTCCGATTCAAAATCGAGGCTGCGATACATTGAGTCCGAGTCAAGACCAAGATATTTAGTAGTCAAGTATGAGTCAAAACCCGAGACTGGGTCACAGCTAGTCTACAGTCAAGACCAAGACTTTTAAAAGTCGAGTCCGAGTCAAGACCAAGACTGGCTAGTCTAAGTCAAGATCAAGACTTTCAATAGTCTGAGTCAAGACCTAAATTTCCAATAGTTGAGTCAGAGTCAAGCCTGAGACTGGGACACATCATGTCCAAGACAAGACCAATATTTTTAGTAGACAAGTCTAAGTCAGGACCGAAAGACATTGATTCAGAGTCAAGACCAAAACTAGATTAAGATTTCTTTTTATCATACAAGAACAAAGAGAAGAAAATGACCTTAAGTCAACTGAACATAGCCACCACCATCCATTCTATCCATTTTCATTATTAAATAAAACTGAGACAAGAACAAGTTTATGGTCTCGAGACTGGACTCGAGTACTACAGCACTCCCGATGGGGTTGATATGACCTCAAAGGCAGAGATTTGTGCTCCCAAATGATTGGCTATTGTTTGAGGCCGCTGCCCAACCAGTGGTCCGGAATGTGCTTTCTGACCTTACACAACATGAAGATTGATGGTATTGATAGATATGAGGTCCGCCTACTTCGGGAGTCTGGTTCGTATCTTTCCCTGACAGAGTGTCAACACAAACCTCAGGAGGGTAACAACCGTTGTATGTTGTGGGATTTTATTTTAAAATTTCAAGGCTTCTGGTTCAAATCACCGGCTCGGCAAAGCTGTTAATAATAATACAGCCTCGAATGACTGATGTCTGTAAACGTAAGGCGTGATGGAGTAACATTAGCGTAATCGTTTATTAAGCGAGCATAATCGCGTGGCAATTGCCAAGAAAGCCTGCACTGCGGGGATGGGGGTAAACGCGAAGTGACCTGCAAATTTACACGCACCTATTATGTTCCCAGATCATTCAAGGATGCTTTTAGCGTCTTATTTGAGGTCAGACTTATTTAAGAACGAGAGCTTTTAACCCACCTACGTTACTCTATGAAGGAAGAGTAATGTACGCGATGAAGGAAGGACTTTGCTGGAGCTGCCGTGGATTACAGACCAGACTGGCAGGCTGCCATTGTTTGGCCTCAAGTCGCTTAACCCTCGACATCTAAGGGAAGGCATAATACCTGAAGAGCTTCTAGGTGCTCCTAGGACATCTCTCATCCAATCAGATTGTGGGTCGGAACTAAATGTGGTAAGTCCAAGCTGTTTTTGATTCCGGTTCGAGTACTGGGTGCAGTGTGCGGTCCCCGTGTGACATTCTGTGTGACTAATCATTTTCAACCTGAGGCAGGAAATACGAAGGGAAATCGTTCACGCTATAAGGTCAACCTGGAGGAATCGATTAGGGGATTAAATCAGTCCTGTTTGTACCCATTGATTTTCCTCGGCATTACCAAAAAAAGGTCACTCCCCGGACCGAGCTGATCGAATTAATAAACGTTAATAAAAGTGTCTGAGTGTACAATCAGTCTTAGCAAAGCAAAAATTATACGCACAATCGCCAAGCGCTTTATTGTCAAACACTTGCGGTTCATGCACAGTTCGGGGGAAATAATGTGAGCCCAGTGATTTTGACTGTAGAATTATTAATGGTGCCAGGTGTTTCAGGCCAGATAACTTAGATAGCCACTTTGTACAACTGTGGTGTGCAACGAAGCATCAACCTTGAGGTGGATGAACTACAACAGCAGAAGACCACATGGGTTTCCGAGATCAGAAAGCTGAGGCTTTTCCTGGTACTTTTTGTGGCAATTACTACAGATCAATCACGCCTGTTTCATTATTGTTGCCAACTGTGTGCCACCCTGTCATAAGTACGATTGAGCTTGTACTGGCAACCTGGAGCAAGATTGCTAAGGAAGGGGTCCATTGCCTTGCGGAATCCGTGCCACAAAGAATTGCGGCTGTTTTTTGCGAGCAAAGGTAACAAGTCAGCAAAAAGCCAGAGGCTCCAAAGAGAGCGTTTATGCCACAAATGGAGGGGAAAAAAACCCACGGCTTTCTGCAGACGACCTGCCAGGGCACGCCTGTTAAAAACGTTAACAGACGCTCCGGAATCCAATAAGCACGGGCACGGATGCAAACCTGTGAAATGGCGCCTCTCTATTCTTTTCTAGACTCTAAGACAAATGGGATTATGGTGTACAGTTTCAGCAGTGGCAACGCTACAAGCCTCAGATGAACACACCTTCCTTCGCTCTCCAAGTTGCCATGTTTTTTTTTGTCACGGCACGTGTGTGTGTTTGTGTAGATAGCGCGGTCTGGCCGAGACACTGATATGCACAAAAAACAAAGCGTCCATCATCTGGAAATTTCCAGTGTCGAGCCGGCTCATTAAGAAGCAAACATGAGAGAACGAGGGCTTGGCCCGCCGACAGCGAGCCGGCAGGAACGAGGTCAGGTCTGCACCTGCTTCTCTCACGGAGAGGAGCGCCGATTTATTTAAAGGGCTTGAAATCGAAGGCGTGTGCCCGCACACATGACGCGCCATCCGAGCCGCTGCCTCATTCCCGAGTCTGCAGTGTCCCAGATACGGACCACCTTAGCAACGGGGGAGAGATCAAAAGCAAAACACCTACTCAGAGCGAGCGCCGAACCCGTGGCAGCTTTGATAAGAGGCTCTGAGACGTCCCTCCGAATCCGAACGTGCCTCCGCCTCCCCTGATTATGCTTTCGGCGTCAGTGAACGACTGTGCTCAGTCTCGGCGACGTTCCTGGGGTGACCTGTCATAACAGCGCGCGGGGAGCGCTCGCGCGCTGTCTGTTCCCAAAACAAGTGCAGCTTGCTGAATGTCAGATGCAATTAGCCGAGTATGATTACCTGTGGCAAAAGAAGCGCCGCACGATACGGCTGCCACCGAACATCTGCCATCTGTGACGGTCTAATACGGGTGCTCGAAATATTTTTGGACCGGAATTACATGGACTGCTCGCTTCAGGTCCGTCCGTAATGTTTCTGTCAAATTAAGGTTAGGACTTAGACCCAACGTTCAAGCTTTCCCACATCAATCTGCACTCAATAGCCCATAATGATGAAATGAAAACAGAAGTTTAGAATGTTTTGCAAATTTCTTACAAAGGAAAAACAAAAATTTTCCATGGACATAAGTATTCGGACCCTTTGAAATTTAGCTCTGGGGGCCTTCCAATCATCTTTGAGATGTCTCAACACCTTGATTGAATCCACCTGTGCTAACTTCAGGACATGATTTGAAAAGGGACACCCCTGTCTACATTAGGTCTCACAGCGAACCATGCATATCACAGCAAAACAACAAGCCATGAGGAGGAAAAAACTGTCTGTAGAGCTCAGAGACCGGATTGTTTGGAGACACAGATGTGGAGAAAGCTACAAAAATATGCCTGCTGGCTGAAAGTTCCCAAGAGCACAGTAACCTCCATAATTCCAGGAGGGGGGGGGGACAAGGGTCTTGGTAAGAGAGGTGACCAAGAACCCAATGGCCACTCTTGCTGAGCTCCAAATAATAAGTCTTCTTATTGGTCCTCTTGTTGGCTCAGAGACCTGTCCTGCTATTTTCCTTTAGGGTTTGCTGCTCTAATTCAGAATTATTTGTTCCGATGATGATGGCAATCTGTCCTGGCCCAGTTGCAGCAAAACAGGCCCGAAGCGTGATACTACTGCCACCTTTCTCCGTTTCCCCAATAGCCTTCTAGCCAATGTGAGAGAGCTGCTTGAGTTTCCTCCATTTGTGTCCCAATCGATCCCACTGTGGATGGGTTTAGTCCAAATTGTTTAGAGACGGGACTAAATCCCCACTGAGGAAAGTCCCCAAACAAGAAAAAGGCAAAACACGATTTACCAAGGTGGATTGGATGTATGGCGGTTGTTGGGTGTACCCTGGAGAGAATCTTCTATCACCTACTCCTTAAGTGACTAATCTTCTTCATGTTCTTAAGCACAGTGCATGTGGGCTTTTAAGCAGGCCCTATGGTCATTCCATGGGGTTCATATCTGAAGACCACAGGCACCATTTTTTTGGATTTCTGGAAATATTATTTATTTTTTAGCAGAAAGGAACCCAACGTCAGACTTTATGCTGAACTATTCTGCAGCATTCCCGAATCTGCCAAGAACCCCTGAGCCACTGGGCTTAAAGATCACCTACAGCGTGTGTAAGGTTTCTTTAGATGAAGTTTGAAGCCCCAAGAGTCAAGTGGAGCCTTCAGCATTCAGATGCTTCTTTTCACCCTCTCTGGGCTCTGACTGTAGTTAATTGCATTCATCTGCCTTACCACCTGGTTTAGTTTGCCAACGTCACCTCAAACCAGCATCAAAATCAAACCAAAAACCCAGTGGTGTTACAACGACACCATCCAGGGAGTGAGCAACGGGAAATGTTGGGCAAGTACTCAAAAGAGTCTGCCTTCTGCTCCATTGGATACTTGGGTAATCAGATAAAGGGGTTTACATGACTGAGGGAATTCATTTCCTCGAGCATCTACTGCATTTCAGAGTCTCCCCCAAAACGTGTTTGGTAGCCATTTATTTCCAGGGTTGACAGATCCAGTGGGAGAAACAAGCTCAAGAGAAGCAAATCGGATTCGGTCCCTGGATTACGAAAGTTTGTTTGACGGAGAAAACCATTTCAAATCAGAGTAATGGGACACATGCCCTGAGAAATCCAATGACTGAGATAAACCCAGCTGCCTTTATTGGATTTCCTAATCTGATTTCTAAGTGCGTCCATTCGAGCCCTGTATTTCCCCTTTCCCTTACTTTGGTTCCACCTTCCTGCCTTCGTATCGACGCCCAGTCCCAGGGACTGATCTGAACAAAATTTCGTGTTGGTGATCATCTACGACAAAAAATATTCATTGACGGCCTGTTTTTCACAAGCAAAACACGAAGAGAGCTAAATAGAAAGTTGATTCTTGTTGTTAAGGTGTTTATTCAGCCCATTATCAATGTTGGGGTCACATCGGGGCACTTGAACTAGCAGTGTAACCATGTCATTTGCCCCGAGCCTTAGTCGCTGAGATGGCAACCCCGACAGCCCTCGTTGCATTTCAAATACTGACGAAAATCATGCCTTAGGTCATGGGCACTGGCTGTAACAAATAGCAAGACCATAGCAAGCTCACCTTTGCAAAGGTGAGGCAGCGAACACTGGCATGTCTCAGGTCATTTAGGGTTGATCAGACAGGTGCACTCTGGGTCCCTTGGGCCTGCCACACCAGCCCTTGATCCGGTCATGATTTGTGGCCATCCTTACTACAGAGACTTGAGTGTCCGACCTCTAACTTTGGGGTACGGGCACATTAGTAGGCAAATATCTAAAGCCGTGAAAGAATTACCTGCGTAATGCACTCGGAGGCACGTCTGGCTTCTCCTGAGCCGAGCAGCTGACCGTCCCGTCGGGAATGCGTCCTTGCTCTCGAAACATGGAAGAGGCTGCAGTGCTGAGAATCCCCACGGCGTCCCTGACGCGGGTTTCCAGCGAGTAGTCCCATTCGTCGTACGCTATGGATATGATGCCTGGCGGGAAAGCTTCGGGCGTGCGCGTCGGGTTGCCCGAGGTCAGGCTGGGAACAATCCACACGTAGCCAGCGCCGACCAGCCCAAGTGACCGGGCTTCGACCATCACCAGCTCGGCTTCGTCCTTGGAGCAGTAGAGCAGAATGACGGGCGACTGGATGCGCTTGAGCTGCACGTGGGCCCGGTCCTCGGGCTCGCCGACGCCGTCCAGCGTCACCACGCTCTGGAGGTCCCAGCGGATGAAGCTGTGCTCCACGGTCGAGCGGATGGTAGCGACAAACTCTTGGTACCCGGGGAACCTCGTCGTGACCACCGAGAAGACGTGCCAGTCGTACTCCTCCATGATGGCCAGCATGAGCAGTGCCTCCTGGTGGAGGGAAGCACTGAACTGGAAAAAGGAAGAGCTTGCGTCCTGTAGGGGGTGGGGAAGAACAGAATTATTATTTATTTGATAACGGGAAAGGAATGCGATTGTCGCATCTGTGAAACATGGCGGTGGTAGTTTCATGGTTTGGCATCATTTTGGCAACATTTTCCTCAATTATCAAACAACCAAGTGTACATTTCATTTGTTTAATCAGGGTCTCTTTATCGTATCTTCTGTTACGCTTTAGGGCAGTGAGCAGCGCCCCTGTTTGTTCATACTGAATAAAACAAGACAAATGGACTCCAGCAGGTCAAAGTATTCCTACAATTCGCTGCCTTTTGCATCACCAGCACACAAATATGTAGACTCAAAGTCCTACTTGAACAAGCCTATGGCGACAGCGGCAAGGAGAATCTCCCCTAAATGTTATGAGGAAGGAAACGTGAGAGGGCCAAGACTCAAAAAGTGATTCATTTGTTTGATTCCCTCCACTTTTACTCACTGTATCAGTGTTTGAATCGGTGAATCATTTGTTTTTGATTGATATTCAGTCCATCTTTTTAGTGGGTTAGTGTTTGAATCAGTGAACACAGCGTATCAGAGTTTGAATCATTGAATCATTTGTTTTTGATTGATATTCAGTCCATCTTTTTTAGTGAGTCGGTGTTTGAATCAGTGAATCATTTGTTCATGACTAAGATTTGCTAATAAATGAGTCATTTGTTCTATTCTCTCCACATCTACACAGCAGTTCAGTGTTTGAATCAGTGAATCGTTTGTTCATGACTAAGCTTTCCTCACGAATTATTCATTTGATGATTCCCTCCACCTTTACTCACTGTATCACTGTTTCAATCAGTGTATCATTTGTTCATGACTAAGATTTCCTAATAAATGAGTTCTGTGTTTGACTCTCTCCACCCTTACACAGCATATCACTGTTTGTATCAGAGAATCATTTGTTTTTTATTGATAGTAAGCATCTCTTTTTTGAGTCACTGGTTGAATCAGTGAATCATGTGTTCATGATTAATATTTGCTAATAAATTATTCATTTGGTTTATTCCCTCTACTTTTACTCACTGTATCAGTGTTTGAACCAGTGAATCGTTTGTTCATGACAAAGATTTGCTTATAAATTATTCATTTGATGATTCCCTCTACTTTTACTTACTGTATCCGTGTTTGAGTCAGTGAATCATTTGTTCATGACTAAGATTTCCTAATAAATGAGTAATTTGTTTGATTGTCTGGATTTTTATACAGTATATCAGTGTTTGAATCAGTTCTCAATCAATCAGTTGTTTGTTTTTTATTTTTTATTTTAGTTTTTTAGTGTCAGGGTTTGAAACAGTGAATCATTTTCTCCTGACTGAGATTTGTTAATAAATGTTTAATTTACACAGAATATCAGTGTTTGAATTAGTGAATCATTTGTTCATGACTAAGATTTTCTAATAAATGAATCATTTGTTCGATTCTCTCTACTCTTACAAAGCATATCAGTGTTTGAATCAGTGAATCATTTGTTTTTGATTGATATGAAACCCCTATTTTTAGTGAGTCAGTGTTTGAATTAGCCAATAATTTGCTCCGGACTAAGATTTGCAAATAAGTGATTCACTTTGTCGATTCCCTGCAAATTTACACAGCGTATCAGTGTTTGAATCAGTGAATCATTTGTTTTTGATTAAGCCCCTCTTTTTAGCGAGTCAGTATTTGAATCAGTGAATCATTGGTTCATGACTAAAATTTCCTAATAGATGTGTAATTTGTTCGATTCTCTCCACTTTTACAAAGCGTATCAGTGTTTGAATCAGTGAATCATTTGTTCATTGCTATGATTTCCTAATGAGTCATTTTATTCAATTCTCTCCACTTTAACACAACATATCAGTGTTTGAATCAGTGAATCATTTGTTCATGACTAAGATTTACTAATAAATGAGTCATTTGCTTGATTCTCTCCACTTTTATACAGCGTTCAGTGTTTGAACCTGTGAATCATTTGTTTTTGATTGATATTAAGCCCCTCTTTTTTAGTGAGTCAGAATCAGTGAATCATTTGTTTGTGAGTAAGATTTCCTAATAAATAAGTCATTTGTTTGATTCTCTCCACTTTAACACAGCATATCAGCATTTGAATCAGTGAATCATTTACTTTTGATTAATATTAAGCCCGCCTTTCTTAGTGACTCAGTGTTTGAATCAGTGAATAATTTACTAATGACTTAGATTTGTTAACAAATGATTCATTTGATCAATTCCCTGCACATTTACACAGCATATCAGTGTTTGAAACAGCGAATCATTTGTTTTTGATTGATATTAAACCCCTCTTTTTTAGTGAGTCAGTGTTTGAATCAGTGAGTTGTTTGTTCATGACTAAGATTTGCTAATAGTTGATTCATTTGGTTGATTCCCTGCACTTTCACACAGCGTATCAGAGTCTGAATCAGTGAGTCGTTTGATTATGACTAAGATTTGCTAATAAACGAGTTATTTGTTTGATTTCCTGTGCAGCTTTTCAGTTCATCATTGTTTGAAGAATAGATGTTCAGATGTTCCTTCTAGTCGTCATGGGTCGGGTCGCGGCTGTGCAGGCATGCTCTGGCATGACGGATTCACAACCTCGTTCGATTTTTCCATATGAATCCTCAGTGATTGCGTAACCCACACGCTACACCGCTTTGTGGCTCCGCACTACACATGTAACCAGATTACGGAGGCGGCATCTGCACACAAACCGGATTAGCATTGTGCTGCGCCGCGATTTACAGCGCTAACTGAACGCGCACCCGGAGAAGAAAGAAAACAACTTGGTCCTCCATTAACACCTTTCCACCTACAGATATAACACAGCCTCTCTCTCGTCCAGCGATCCTCACAGACAACACGGAGCCTAGATATTCTGATCAACCTAACAAACCTCCGGTTCTGCATCTCAGGCCTCTAACACAGCCCCAGAAATCTTGGGACGACTGTATTCTCAATTATTACAACTTTGTTCTCCAAATATTATGACTTTATTCTGGAAATATTACAACTTGTTTCTCTAAATATTGCGACTTTATTGTTAAAATTTTATGACTTTATTCTCAAGCCCTATGTGCGACACCCTGGTGAGGTGAAGGGTCTCACAGGTACAGTCAGAAACCTGTCATGACCAGGTATGAACAGACATCAGTCAGGTGGGGTCAGATGACCACAACTATCCTACCAACAGTTATAGGACGGTTGGCAGTCACCTAGCTTTATTATTTCCCCACATCTGCCTCTGTTATAGAAAGTGAGGCATACTTGTACAGTCTTGTCTTGCCATGGCTCTGAATGGGGAAACAAAGGTGCTGTGGGCGGATTAGTGAAAATGTGAGAGGGTAAAATGGCATTGGTGATGAGGCCAAAATGAAGGAAAATGAACAACAGCAGAACTGTTCCTTGCCTCAGACTTTTGCGCAGTAGGGTATATATGGCACACCTGAACTACAGCGTGATGCAAAACAGTACAACGCGGCGGTGCGACATGCAATAGCGAGGTGGCTGTCGGTGGGCAGCGTGCGCCGTGGCATTCGTCACGAGGACCTGAGTAGAAGCGCAGGAGCTGTGAACGCAGCACAAAGCCCTCTAAACCCTGAATGGAGGCACTCGCTGGTAAACCATCTAATTGCGAGTTTCCGCGAGTAGAGCCAGAACATTTTTTTTCAGGCAGCCGGTATGTGCTCGTTATATGGTGAACACATCTGTCTGAATTGAAATACCGATTTGTTTCGAGTCCCTTCAGGCTTTGCCTAGCATTTAACAATTAGATAAACGAGTAAATAAATATTGGGATAAACAAGCCATTTTTAGGAAGAGACCCGCCGCTAAACAGCTCCATCCTCCGTCATTCAGCAGATGCGTGCATCCTAAAGATATCTCTGCAGTTTGGCTCAGTCTGTCTCTCTGCATGTGTGTGTGTGTGTGTGTGTGTGTGTGTGTGTGTGTGTGTGCACGCATAGGATGGTTTCTAAAAGCAGCCCGCTAATGATGTTCATCATTTACAAACTGCACTCGCTGTTCTGTATTGTATATAGCCAGTCCTCCTGCTGCGATAGAAACGTTCATCCGAATACAGTGCCACAAAACTGCGAAACCCTGCTTGTACTGAACAGTCGACCAAGAAAGATCATCAAAGGTCACCCTACAGGGTCAGAAAGGAACCCGGGGTAACCTCTAAGCAACTAAGGGTCAAGAGTCCACCATGAGGAGAACACTGAACAACAATGATGTGCATGGATCGCAAGGAGAAAGCCACTGCTCTACCAAAAGAACATTGCTTTTCTCTTAGCCAAAAACACAGACTGCTTAAAATTTATTTATTTGGCAACGCATTAAAAGTAGGAGCTGGCGACTGAAATAATTACTCATCAGTTACATGGAACTAGGGCTGCAACAACGAATCGATAAAATCGATAATAATTGATTAATAAAAGCGTCGACAACGAATTTATTTACCGATTCGTTGTGTCACATGATTTGTGTGTCCCCCGCCTTATCATATCCGCTTACGTTACATGCGGCACTTCACGCTGGACAAAACAACACGAGCACTTGAACGGAGCGAGGCGGAGCCGGCGCGGACGTGGAATCCTCAAAATAAGTTAGCGTTAAAAATTAAATAAATTATGATCGACGCAGAGAAGAAAGTTCGGCTTAAGTCCTCAAAAGTGTAGGAACAGGTGTAACATGCAAGCTTTGCCAAAGTGATCTGACCGGTGCTGATACAGCCCTCGGAACGAAACGAAAACATTAGTGATGGGTCCGGTTCTTTTCAGAGAGCCGGTTCTTTTGGCTCGGCTCACTAAAAAAAGCCGGCTCTTTCGGCTCCCAAGTGGCTCTTTAGATTTTTTGTAGCTTAATTTATTACCAAATTATGTGCAAAATGAATTACTAATGTAAAAACACATAATATCCAATGTCTGTTATTATTAATATGGTTTTTATTTATATACTCAATGGAACACAGTAAAATAAAATACAAAAACGAAG